>NDXB01019070.1:0-111500 GCA_002631895.1 Agapornis roseicollis
GCCCAGAAAGCAACTGTATCCTGGGCTGCATCAAAAGGAGCGTGACCAGCAGGTCCAAGGAGGGAAAGCTGCCCTTCTACTCTGGTCTCTTGAGACCTGCCCTGGAGCATTGTGTGCAGTTCTGGTGCCCTCAACATGAAAAGTACATGGAGCTGTTGGAACAAGTCCAGAGGAGGGCNAGTTCTGGTGCCCTCAACATGAAAAGTACATGGAGCTGTTGGAACAAGTCCAGAGGAGGGCCATAAGGATGATCAGGGGACTGGAGCATCTCCCATATGAAGACAGGCTGGGAAAGTTGGGGCTGTTCAGCCTGGGGAAGAGAAGGCTGAGTGGAGACCTCCTAGCAGCCTTCCAGTATCTGAAGGGGGGCTATCGGATGCTGGGGAGGGACTCTTCATTAGGGACTGTAACAATAGGACAAGGGGTAATGGGTTCAAACTTAAACAGGGGAGGTTTAGATAGGATATAAGGAAGAAATTCTTTCCTGTGAGTGTGGTGAGGCACTGGAATGGGTTGGCCAGGGAGGTTGTGAGTGCTCCATCCCTGGCAATGTTCAAGGTCAGGTTGGATGAAGCCTTGGGTGACATGGTTTAGTGTGAGGTGTCTGTGCTTATGGCAGGGAGGTTGGAACTAGATGATCTTTAGGTCCTTTCCAACCCTAACTATTCTATGATTCAATGATTCTAATGTAGGAACTAATTCTTTTTTAATTGGAAGTTCTACACTCTGTATTGAATACTTCAAGTAAACCTATGAAATTTTATCTATGAAACTTGACTGCTCTCTTCCTGCTTTTCCGTCAGCAGCCTACATGCTCCTGGCACTGTAGCTGTTCTCTGATTCTTAACCTCATGGATCTGGCACATGGACTTTCAGAGCAGAAGAGGAGCAATAGCACTGGGGAGCTCTCACTCTCTGTGTCATTTATTTACATCCATCCCTCTATGGCAGCTGTACTTACCTTACCCACTTATGTTGGCTGAAAGCATGTTCCTGTCAGGCTGGATAGGTATTTCACCGTCAGGTGTTTCCAGATGGTTTGATGAAGTGTGTGATGCCCAAGAGGTGTATTCAAGGGGTCTCATTTAGTTAAAGACCTGTCATAAGTGCCCTTATTAGTTCTCAGATGCCTGCTCATATTGTTATGCCAAGCTTACTTCATTTTTGTACTGAAGAGCTGGCAGGACTTGAACACAGTCTTGAGTGGTTGGTTTACCACTCCACAGCTAAAACTGGCTCATAGAGGAAACTAACTAGTTTGTTTCCACCTTCGGCCTTCTTCTGTAATTCGTGGGTGTCCTGCACACTGGCAAATCATAGCATCTTTCCCTATGGACTTGATGCACTCTAAGACATGAACTGTCTGGTCATTCCTTCCCACTCTGGCAGTATGAATATAATGGAGATCTTCAGGCATGCAATTAAATACTTTTTCCTTGTCTTTTTTTTTTCCTCCTTGTTCTTCTTTTGCACCTTCCTACTTTTACTTACATCTAACTTGGGATGTCTTCCTTAGTGCCTATAGCCTCATCTGATTACTGAGGAATGGTGTTGGATGCTGAGCTTCTTGACTCCAAATCCTCTTCTTCTATCACTGGTCAAATAAAAGTAAATTGCTTCTAGGTTTTAAAAGTAATTGAAATAAAGCTCTAAGCAGTATTGAGGGCAGGAATACTCATGTCTACAGGATGATATGTTGGCTTTTTCTTTTTTTAGTGCAATGGTTTGACTTTGATTGTGGACTATCACCTGCATTTATCATGCAAATTAAGTATTTGAAGTTTTCTACACAGGCAAACTGTTTAAACTCTTATATCATCTGTGGACACTGGCAAATTTCAGTTAAGGTATTGCTGATATTCCACCTGGATTGTTGTGATCTGTCCTGACATTCCATAGTAAGCATTTTAGTACTGGTTTTCAGCATAATCATCTATGACTTTTTATATGCAGTTATTACTTGCTTTCCTTTTGAGTAATTGCTAATCAGTTCACTTCAGATTTTTGGATGTTATGTTATGTTAGAAGCCATCTTCACATTGTAACTAAAATAATTCTAAAAGATTGAGCATAGTTATAGATCTCACTGCCAATGACCTGGGAATCTTTTGACTCTAAGGCACATTTTATTGTGGATATCTGTTTATCTCTCGAAAAGCTTTTCATCCCAAAGAAACTTTGGCTTTTCAAAAAGAAGTTTTATTTTTACGTGTTTTCTAACCCAGTTCTACTAGAATTAATTGAGGTTATAGGAATAGCTTCCTTGAATTGTATGACAGTGGGGTGATAATTAAGAAAAAGAGGAGACGGAATGGAAGCGGTTGCTGAGCATCAACTATAGATTACTGGCTCAATTAATAAAGCTAAATTGGGATCAAAGGGAGACAGAAGCATATCTTTGCTAATGTGTGTCCAGGTTCTTTACAGTAGGTGGCTGACTAGTCCACATGGATTAGTAGCAGCATGGTACTGTTCCCAGGATTTTCAGTCACGGATGGATTCAAGGTTACGAAAGCTTTTGTGGAAATTGTCCCATAAATGAGCAAAGTGACTAGTTCTGGGCACTGTACAAATGTAACAAAGTCGTATCTCAATCAGTACATTTAAGTGGTTTTCTCTACTGATGCAATACTTTCAGGAGAGCAGTAATGATAATGTGGATGCAAGATGGGTATTTTTGAGTTGTCTCCTTTTCCCTTCCTCTTCCTCACTTCTATTTTTGAATAAAAGGAGGAAGAGGAAGTAAAAGTAGATTAAAACTGTACAGTGTAGAAATAAAAAGCATTGCTTTGAAACCCTGGTTAGGAGGGTAGATGTTTGTATGCTTTTTTTTGTGACATTGGTGTATGCTCTATTCTGTAACATTAGGTGAAAACACTGGCATAACAAAGCCATTACTGTTGATTTCAGTTCTGGTCAGGAGTTTCTCCCTTCAGTATCTTCTTTTCTTGTCTAAACCAAGATGAGTTTATGCTAACTTTTGGGTCCCTTTCCCCTGTCCTTGTGTCTTAGTAATCTTTAACTGCAGCACCTTGGTGCACGGCTATGTCATAAACTGGTATATGAATACCAGTTCACTGCATGGGGTTGAGACTTTTGGGAAGGATAAAATCATCAAGGAAAAAGTGTTGGGCTTGGAAAGCTGGAGTTTTTAGTGTACATCAGTTTATCAGCTGTGGGCAGAAAACAAGAAGTCTCTTCCCATTTCCCAGTCTGTTCTACTGATTTGTGTATGTGTGGTGGGAGAAGCTGGAATGCTTTTATCCTAGACTTAACCCACGGGTACCACAGCATGGCAATTGGGGAATAAGGTAATTAGGGAATAAATACCATTGCATAGAATAAGTACCATTGCACAGTATTGTAAATCTAGTAATAGGATTGGTCAAGGTGTCGTGGTTTAAACCCAACCAACCACGCAGCTCGTTCACTCACTCAACCCCCCCTTTCTTGCCCTCCCCTGCTTCCAGAGAGATGGGGGGAGAATCAAAAGAATGCAACTTCCACAGGTTGAGATAAGAGCAGTTTAGTAACTAAGGTATAACACAAATCACTGCTGCTACCACCAATAATAATAATGATAAAGGAAAAGAATACAGCATCCCATCAACCACAACAGATAACTCACGACACCCCACCAACCGAGTGCTGACTGACCACCTCTTCCAACCACCCCAAGAGAGCTAGGCCTTCCGGATCACCCCCAGTTACATCTTGGGCATGAGGTATGGAATACCTCTTTGGTCAGTTTGGTCCTGTCAGTACAGTCCTGTCCCTCCTTCCTCCCGGCTTCCCCTCCTCCCCGGCAGAGCATGAGGCTCACAAAGTCCTTGGTCAGGGCAAACATCGCTCAGCAACAACCAAAAACATCGGCCTTATCAGCCTTGTTCCCAGGTTAATTCAAAACACCAGCTACTAAAGAGAAGAAAAACTGACTGCAACTGCTGAACCCAGGACACAAGGTATGCAAATATCTTCAAAAGTAATTTTAGGTAGATGAGAATGTGTCAATTGCAAAACTGGAGAGCAGGCTGCAAGGTTCTCGGTGTCACTTGTTTGTCCTTGATTTTCTTTCTGTTTATCACTTTTTCTTTTCACATAACATATATCTACCAGGTTAATTAAAAATAAGGATTTTTTCTGGGCAAATAATAGGCTGTGCAATAAATTTGAGAAATATATTGGGCATCCTTTCACAAAGCTTGTGTCATTATTTCTGCAAATCACAAAAAGTGTCACTATTTCTTCAGAGCTTTGTTGAATTCAGTAAAACCTAGCCAGTGAGTCAGAACCTCTTCACATTTCACCTCTTCATCATTTTCCAGTTGCAATGGTTACAACTGGAATGTTTTACCCCACAAATGTCAAAAACCTATTTAAGTGAAAACAGACTGAAATGTGACTCATCCTACTTTCAGTAGGTTTGCTGATGTAATTTCGCTTGCTATAGCCAAACCATGGGAATAGTTATAGCTAGTCTAAGTTGATATTATGTTTCTATTCAACTAAATCAAATCTCAATACTCTTGAAAGTTTTCATAGGAATTACTTACTACTGTTTCAGTCCTCCTATTATTAAGTAAATTCTGAGCACTTCCCAAATCAGTCCCGCATGTCACATGAACTTCTTATTAGAACTTCCAAATCCAGTGGGGAGTTTTTTAACTAAGCAGTAGATTCTATGCTTCATCAAGAGGGATTCCTAGCAGATGACTGTGCAACTGTACTAACCTCATTGTTCAGGGCAAAGGAAGATTCTGCTCAGCATAATGCTGGAATTCCAACCTCGCTCTGTATTTTCTGGAGAACTTGGTTAAGGAATATAAAAAAAAAAAAGTTTTTTGAATGTTACAGCCCAGTCAGTTTCACCTCTGTGCCTTGCAACATCTTGGAGCAGATTCTCCTGGAAGGCATGCTAAGGCACATGAAAAACAACAAGGGGTTTGGTGGCAGCCAGCATGGCTTCACTAAGGGGAAATCCTGCCTGACCAATTTGGTGGCCTTCTACGATGGGGCTACGGAACTGATGGACAGGGGTAGAGCAGCTGATGTCTTCTACCTGGACTTGTGCAAAGCGTTCGACACTGTCCCACACGACATCCTTGTCTCTGAATTGGAGAGACATCAATTTGACAGGTGGGGCACTCGGTGGATAAAGAACTGATTGGATGGCCACACGCAAANTTGTGCAAAGGACACTGTCCCACACGACATCCTTGTCTCTGAATTGGAGAGACATCAATTTGACAGGTGGGGCACTCGGTGGATAAAGAACTGATTGGATGGCCACACGCAAACAGTTGTGGTCAATGGCTCTGGAATGGGTTGCCCAAGGAAGTTGTGAGTGCTCCATCCCCGGCAGCGTTTAAGGCCAGGCTGGACAAAGCCTTGGGTGGCATGGTTTAATGTGAGTTGTCCCTGCTTATGGCAGGGGGGTTCAAACTAGATGATCTTAAGGTCCTTTCCAACCCTAACTGTTCTATGATTCTATAAGAAATACAAAGGAAGTTAATTTTTTAGAAGTTATTATTTCTTTAGTTCCAAAATAAAGCTCACAATCTATTTCCTTGCTTTATTGTCTTAGACTTTCTGGGAAAACCAACTTTTACATTCTAATGGGAAAAGGGGAGAAGGAGGAAGGAGCAAATAGATTAACAGCTGAGAGGGAATTACAAAGCTGTGAAATAAAACCAGCTTTTGGGACAAGACTGTGAAGTGAATCATGCATTTGGTTACGGATTCATGGAAGCAGCACTATGTAAATGAGGTGGCAGGCTGCTGAGGGGAGGTTTAGATAGGATATAAGGAAGAAATTCTTTCCTGTTAGGGTGGTGAGGCACTGGAATGGGTTGCCCAGGGAGGTTGTGAGTGCTCCATCCCTGGTAGTTTTCAAGGCCAGGTTGGATGAAGCCTTGGGTGACATGGTTTAGTGTGGGGTGTCCCTGCCTATGTCAGGGGGGTTGGAACTAGATGATCTTAAGGTCCCTTCCAGCCTTAACTTTTCTATGATTCTATGATTCTATAGCCTGAAGGGAAAAAGAACGGTAAGAATGGTTGTCTTTCACAAAGGGGAAACCTCAGGCAGGCCTGTTGCTTGAAGAAGATAGGATGCTAAAGTAGGATGATTTATTTCATGTTTCTCACCTGCCCTAACATGGCCACAACTGTTTTCCTTGGAATTTGCAGACCTTTGAATGTCTTAAACTGGGTACTTGCACTTAGGTACTTGCACAGGGGAGCAGCCTTCTTAGCCAGGAGATTAACTCATGTCCTGCTATAGCCTAGGTCTTCTACCATGCATCTGCATATGACACAGAATATAAGTCCGAGTCATTTGTATAGCATTAGTTATAGAAATAAAACCCCCATGGTTTAGGAATACCCCCTGGCAAAGCCAGGAATTAGTATTTCTGTGCCACTTTTGCAACTGCAGTACTCTTCAGTGTCTGACTAGCCGCAAACTGGGACACATTTCTGCCTCTCTTTTTAGCTGCAACCATTGCAATAAGCCAGAAAGGAGGGAATGGAGAGTGGAGAGTGAAAGGGAGGTCAACAGTGGAAAATAAGGTATATGTATTGCAAATATGAACTGCAGGTACTTGGTAGGTATACACCGTCTCCCTGCTTGCATCTCATATGTTGTTAAAACAAAATGTCTTGGGATTCAGTTTTTACCTTTGCACAAAGGCAAATAAATAGCTAATAAATTAGCACAAATTTCTGAAATTTGATTTTCTGTTCAATTGATGATTTCCAAAATACTGCATGATACAACACTGCTTACTAGAGAAAAGACAGATGTTAATTGCTATTCATTAAAGTTGCTAAGCTGTCCATACACTCATAACCCTAGAGATCCTCTCAGCTACCCAATTCATAAAATGGAACACATTTCTCATCCAGGTTTCACTGTGATAGAAAATTTAGGCATAACTTAATATGACTTGAAATTATTCTAACTACTGTATTGTTAATAAATGGTATAAAGAAAGCAATACCACACATTCAACACCTATTTTCTTTACAAAATAATGATATAGATCACTTTTGGCAAATGTTCAAATACTGTGAGATGGGGAAGGTAGTAAAGGAATGTGAACAGAAATATTATGGCTGAATATGTAATGCATGATATGCAATCAGGCAGGTCAGTACAGCAGATTGGACCAAATGTCAGGAGAGGTATTACTGATTCCTTAGTAGTGCACAGCTCAGCCTCATGGCAGAGATGTATTTTGTGTCTGAGATTGGCCTGTAGCTGTTTCCCAGGGCTGTGCAGAAGAAGTCATAGTTCCCCTCATTCTCTGCTTGGCTCTGTCCTAGCCCTGACCTGCTATGAAAGCCCTAGCAGCTTTCCCAGTGATTTAAAATGATTCATTTGAAACCTTAGCAAGAGGTAAAAATGAGTCCTAAGGAACATCTGACAAACAAGGGATCAGTTGTGTCCAACCCCTTATGCTGCTGCATGAGCCTTTCTGGCTTTTGTTTTAGACAGAGGAGAAGCTATGCTTATGCCCAGATCTCTTTCCGAGCAAGAGGAAAAGCTCAAAGGGCAAGAGGGTGAGCCACTTGGATGCACCTTCCCTTAAACTGTCAGCCTGAGAACCTTGTTGTCAGTGTGTAGACAGCTGGAGGAGCTGGGACACCGTGAGCCACAGCTGTTTGCAGTCCCGTATCTCTTGCTTGGAGCTACGCCTCAGGCTAAGGTGACCCCCAAAGCAAAAAGAGTTGATTAGTATGATGAAACACGGTCCAGTTTTGCCCATTTTACAACATAATCTGGCCTACAGTCATTCAAGAAGAGCTGCAGCTGTGGGAGAGTGTTTTGCCCTCAACAAATATGTATAATGTCTGTTAAGTGGCACTGGGACTTCAAAATACTTTATGGTTTTATTTGAACACTAGTGGCTGAATTTCTCGAGCCCGGCACACAGCTGGTTTTCTTACAAAAATGTGTATCTTCAGTTAACTATTTAAACCCTTCCTCACTTCCATAATGGCGACAGAGTATTGAATAGGTGAAGAATTGCACAGGTGAAGAATTGCACTGATTTTACCTGACTTACGCAAACAAGCTCTGTAATTAGTCCTTAAGTTCCTGAGTATACATATATTTATATTGCTGACCTATTTCACAGCAGTCCTGCATTCGTCTGTTTAAATGTGAAAAAATATTATCTTCTAGGTCTTCCTTTAAAAGTACATTTGCTTTTAAAGGGTTACTGTGACAGTACTACAAGGATATAAAAAGGAATTCATTGAGAACTTTGAGCTAATGACAGATTACAGAAGTGTTTTAGGCATAAATTTTGCTTTCAGAGATAGAAGAAATAGATTGATTATGAGAATTCCAGGACCAACAGAGGTAACTGGCAGAAAGACTGAGTTTCATAGGCCTCGTGTAGGTCATGAATGCTTGCTAAAGAAGCAGTGGAAGATTAAACTTTAGTTATGTTTGTCCTCAATAATGAAGATACTCTCAAGAAAAAAATAGGACAAAAACTTGAGAGCTCCCTTGCCAGGGTGAATACTGGGCACATGTATGCTTAGGCAGTAATAATGTATAGGAGTAATGTGTTTCAGTAGCCCTTGTATGAATGTGAATGAACAAGACACAACTATATTTGGAATATCAGTATATACAGTGGAGAATAGTTTCCATGAATATCAGAGATGTGAGTTCCAGTATTTCCATTAAAGTAACTGTTTCTGCAGTTTATTTTCATCATGTCCCACCATCAGTAGAAAAGCAGCATTTGTCTTTGGCCTTTTTGGCTTTTACTGACCTCTGTGTTCAGAAAGGGCATTTAGTGCTGGCTTGATTTTGACTATGACGATGTGGCACTAAATAAAGTTTGGAAATAAACAGCTACAGTCTTTAGATGGATTGAGGGATTTTACTGAAACATCCACTCTTGTAGAAACTAATGGCCCTTGGGTTACAACACATGATATCCAGAGTTTCAAAAACTTTCCAATAAACACTGAAGGGGTATGCTGTTGAAAATGATCCAACTTTATGGAAACAGAGGAATCATTCTAAATTATGTATCTCTTCTTACCTATGTAGTATAACTTTAGGTAGTTTTGAGTTTGTTTTGGTTTTTTTTCAATTCAGTTCAGATCCTGTAAAAAGTGCTGGGTTCAGCTGTGTTCCTGTTTGTGCAGACTTGTTCTATGCCAAAAAACGAAGTTCATCTCTCTGTCACTCTAAGTAAATACTTCCTCTAGTCTAAGTGTGTTTTAAGTTCAGGTTGGTGTTCTAATGGTCTGTTGTAGTCTGTGTGTAAGATGGTGGGCTTTTAAAATTCTTTGGTTTAAGTTTAGCAGCAAAGATTCAAATGACTGTTACAAGACTCAGTGTATTGTGGTCTCATAACCTCAGTCAGTGCTTACTGAGAATGTAGAAGCTTCCATCTGCCTTATCTTTTGTCACAAAATCTGTATTCTTCATTTCACTGTTGACACACAGGTTGTTTGCATTCAACCATGGTGGAAGTCCCTTTCAAGGACATGGTTTAGCAGGTCAGTGGGCTGAGTTTCTTCTGGTATTGATACTGCAGCTGTAGTACAACAAGCCCACAGTGATTTGGAAGTCCTACACTCACGGGAAACTCCTTTATTACACAGTTCAAGAGGTTTTTTTTCAGGGGCCTAAAAATCCCCTTACAAAAGTATAAATAGTGTTCTTAAAAGTCTGTGGCATTGAGAACTTACTCCTAACTTTTTTCCCCACTCTTCTTCTATGTATTTTCTATGCATTACTCTTATCAGATTATTTAGAAGAGCTTGTGTACAAGCCTGAGCCTAAGATTTTGAAAAGGCTAAAGAAATTAAAATAGAAGATATATTAAGTAAATTAAGCAAGGCCTGGAGAACATCCAAGCCCTAGGAATATTTTGCTAAGTGCTGGTGACTTTTAAAGGCTTTGCCACATCCTTGAATCAACATCTGCATGGAGCCCTACTGACTTCAGTGGGGCTTGTGACAGTTTTGACAACTATTCCTAAGGGAGTGCTACAAGATAAGGCTGGGATTAATGCCTAGCTCATGACAGGACTTTACCTCTGACATATAACTGTTTGCTTTCTCTTCAGAGGAACATTGTCACAGGCTTCTTGAATGCAAATAAATGAGGTCAAGATTTTACATTAATTTTTTTTCCTTTATCCTCAGTAGAATAGGGCTGGGATTTCATGCCAGTCTCCCATCTTAGGTATAATTCTAAAAGGAGTTGCAAGAAGCAGATGAAAACCATGGAAAATTCTTCCACCTTCACTAAAATTGTATATAAATTGCCACATTTTCTATTGCAAATTTCATAAGTGTATATGAAATCGTAATATTGACAGATATTTAAAGATTGCATTCCAATTGCAAAAAATAAGTTTTTATTAACACTAAGCAAAAGAATCTGTTTCATCCTGCTTGAAAGTATCATTCAGGCAATTTAAACCTTGCTCTTCATAGGAGAATTACTGCAGTGTTGAATGCTGGAAGTATGTGGAAGTTGAAACAGCATTTTCATCTGTGTTTCCTGCCCAGTATACGAGATGTTTAAATATTAGTTGTAATTGACTATTTTTATGCCTGTATTTAATTCCTGGTTTTCTAAAATCTGTGGAACATCAAGTATCTTTTATTAGGCCTCTTTAAAAAACACGTTGTTGGGAACGTATCTAAGAGACAATACTATGTGAGGTCACATTAAATAAAGCAAGCCAAATAATCCATTTGAAAATGACATGAAAGATTGTTGGGAAGACTATAATCAAAGTGGTAGCACAATATGAGATGTCTCTAACCAACAATCATGATTACAAGAAATGCAAGTTGCAATGAACTCTTATCTATACTTTCTGTGGATGTATTTTTGCTTGGATTAAGTGAATAAAGCTTAGCCCAATAAAGTTTGAATATATGTGACAGTAAGAACTAGTTAGTGCCGACAGGGAATAAAGTGAGCACAGAAAAGTGTTAAAATACAACTTTCTATCACACACTTGCAGTGCAGCCTGCAGTGCCATGGCTGAGCCACTTGCTGAGCTATGGGAGGCTCAGTGCATAGAGTCTGCTCACCAGTTTGCTGTGGGATACAGTGCTGGAGGTTTGGTCAGGGGGTCCATATGGAGAACATACTAGGTGGTGGAAATAGGCACAGTGAAAGAGATCTGAGGGGTTTACCCACATTTTCTCTGGATCTTTTTTATATGTAGATAAGTCTGTGTGGTCTTTGCTATATGTAGCAGTGTTTAGACTTGATTTACATGCTGAACTGACATGGATGTAAAGGAATGTCCTGAGAGATTTGAAGGAGATTATATGTGACAGGGTATGGTACTTTTAAAGTACTTAACTATATATCCTTTACACAAACCCTTGCTTTCTAACAAGAACTCTAAAGCTTTCCCAGGTATGAAACAGTCATTAGCTGAGCAATAAAGAGAAGTCCAGTCACCCATTGTGGCTATTACTTACCTCCAACTATGTTTTAAATGAACCCAGTCAAGGATTACATGGTGAAGTTGTGTTCATGTGCTGCAGTGCCACCAGGTTTTCCAGTTGCTGTCAGAAATGACATAACTAACAGGAGGGAGGAGACTGTTTATAAGTTTTTAGCTAGCATGGTAATTTTAAGGCATAGGGATCTCTGAGAAACAAAGAAGTTATGCTACCAAGAAGATGCAAAACAATCTGTTAAGCATTAATAAATATTTTATAGAATACCTGAGGCTCATTTAAGCTATCATTCTTTAAAAAGAATTTAAAAAGAAAGGCTGATTTCCTGAAATATATCATGAAAACAATCAGTTGAGGCACAACCAAGTTGTTGGTGAATATGGAGGATAGGTATTCTCCTGAACAGCATATTTCAGCTGTTTAACCCGATGAAAATCCACTTGCTGATGGGCCATAGCTTTGAATATAAGCCTACCTCATAAAGAGGTCTGAAATAGAAGTTTTTAAAAGGCTCAGTTAGCAAGTTTTTTTTCTCAGCAAAAATGAAATGTAAACTTGATGGATTGTTTTGGAGTATGCTATGTTTCTGATTAGCACTTCATCTTTTGAGGCAGTGGGAAATGTGCTCCACACATGTATTCGAATCATAGTGCAAGAAAGCTCATAAAAGCTATAAAATACTGGAAAGAAGACAGCATGGAAAGGAAATGGAAAAATAAAGGGGTCAGAACAAACCTTTCTCTTTAATGACTCTGTTTTGCATTATTTATTTGAATCCAGCATAAGTAACCAGGCAGCTGTACTGACATTTATCTAATGTCCTGGGCTTATAGTTCTAATAGTGACACCAACACTCACAGTGCTAGAGTTATAGCTCTCAGAGAATTTTTCTCTTGTTTTAGCTTTGTGTGAGTATGATGCATAATTTCCAGTCATATAGCCTTGAATTACACAAATGCTGTTTCCTTTGTTGCTCCTTCTTCTCTATTACTTCCTTCTGCTGTTGCTGCTCTTCCCCTTTCTTCTATTCATCATCCCTAATTGGTAAATGTTGACACAGTTTTTTTTTCCTTGCTGCTTCAAAGAGAGAGGAAACGTTTGTGTCAACATGGAAAATACTAAAAACATGTCAAGTTTTCTGATTTCATGAGGGGACTCACTTTTGAGAGAGAATGTAATTGGCATATGAATAACATTTCCCTGCTGAAAGAAAATAATGCTGTAAAGAATTGAAAAAGATCATCTAGACTATCCCCATCCTTTAAAGCATGATAAACACTAACCCCATTATTCTGGGCAGGCATTTAAAAGTTATTAAATCTGTTTCTTCTCTATGTTCTTATAAAATATTATATATATTAAAACATAGAAACATAGAATAATAGGATAGTTAGGGTTGGAAAGGACCTAAAGATCATCCAGTTCCAACCCCCCTGACATAAGCACAGACACCTCATATTAAACCATGTCATCCAATGCTTCATCCGACCTGGCCTTGAACACTGCCAGGGAAGGAGCATTCGCAGCCTCCCTGGCCAGCCCATTCCACTGCCTCACCACCCTCACAGGAAAGAATTTCTTCCTTATATCCTATCTAAACCTCCCCTGTTTAAGTTTGAACCCATTACCTCTTGTCCTATTGTTACAGTCCCTAATGAAGAGTCCCTCCCCAGCATCCGATAGCCCCCCTTCAGATACTGGAAGGCTACTAGGAGGTCTCCACTCAGCCTTCTCTTCCCCAGGCTGAACAGCCCCAACTTTCCCAGCCTGTCTTCATATGGGAGATGCTCCAGTCCCCTGATCATCCTTATGGCCCTCCTCTGGACTTGTTCCAACAGCTCCATGTACTTTTCATGTTGAGGGCACCAGAACTGCACACAATGCTCCAGGGGAGGTCTCACGAGACCAGAGTAGAAGGGCAGCATTCCCTCCTTGGACCTGCTGGTCACGCTCCTTTTGATGCAGCCCAGGATACTGCTGCTTTCTGGGCTGCGAGCGCACACTGCAGTTGGCTCATGTTCATGTTCTCATTGACCACCACCCCCAAGTCCTTCTCTGCAGGGCTGCTCTCAATCTCCTCTTTGCCCGGCCTGTAGCTGTGCCTGGGATTGCTCTAACTCAGGTGTAGGACCTTGCACTTGGCTTGGGTAAAATTCGTAAGGTTTTATTTTAAGTTTACCTTACCAAAAGCTGAGAAATTCCAATAAAGATGCTCTGAACGAGTTAAATTCCTTTTGTTGATGGGGCTGAGGTCTTTCTCAATTTTAGAGGGTGAGTGAAAGGAAATACTTTTTGACTCTCCAGGACATAGTTGGTATGATTAGAAATGGAGATATTCTGGCAAATGTAAGTTAAATGTGTGACATTATATTAAACATTTACTAAACATCTGCTAAGGTTTTTTTACATGGGAAACAATGTCTTGTGTAAATGGATGCCTTCAGTCCTACTTTATAGTGTGTGTAAAGTCACAGGTACTTTGTTCCATATGGTTGTAGTAAGGAATATGGGCTGTGGGGGGGAAGTTCAGTGGCCCTTTCAGTGTTTCCCTCCAAACGGGGGGAATTCTTGGACCTATCTCCAGTTTTGGCTTGCACAGTGCCCCATCTGCTCAAGATACTCCCTTCTGCAGACCACCCGTGGTGGTTCCTCCATAACTCCCTGGCAGTCAGCAGGCTGAGGCCAAGAGCAACCACTGAAAAAGTCTTTTGTTCAACCTAACTCCAGGTAGAGCTTTCCTTCCTCATCCTCTCCCCTCTCCTCCCCTTCCCTTTTCTTTCCCCTCTTCTTCCTTTCCCTACCCTTCCTTCCCTTCCCTTCCCTTCCCTTCCCTTCCCTTCCCTTCCCTTCCCTTCCTTCCCTTTCCTTCCCTTCCCGTCCCTTCCCTTCCCTCTTTGCTTATTGCATTTTTTCTGTGAGTAACCTGGTGAGTTTGAAGGCCCTCCTGGAGTGCTGCTGCTGTTGTAGCCATTCTCCATTCAAATCTGTAGGTCAACTCTGTTAATTGGCATAGAGTGTGGACAGGTTTTCTTCAGCACTCTTATTTTGCTAGGAAATAAGGTGTAACTTAGGAGCAGTGTGCTCTGTAAGACTGTAACCTGAACTTATTTTGTTATGGTTGGTAGGAATTTTGCTAGAGACTTAAATTCTATTCCCCAGACCTGTCTCATATAAATGATCTGGAAGCTTTGGATATTCTATGGAATTAACTGTAAAGCTGCAAATCGATGGTGTTTGGTTGATTTTGTTTATCATAGAATCACAGAATAGTTAGGGTTGGAAAGGACCTAAAGATCATCCAGTTCTAACCCCCCTGCCATGGGCAGAGACACTTCACACTAAACCATGTCCCCAAGGCTTCATCCAATCTGGCCTTGAACACCGTCAGGGATGGAGCACTCACAACCTCCCTGGGCAACCCATTCCAGTGTCTTGTCACCCTTACAGTTATGTTTTTGTTTGTTTGTTTGTTTTAAAGTGTGATGATAGGAAAAGAAAACAAATCGGCCAGTGTATTTACAATGCTTTGGTCAAATATTATGTAGACTTATTTGCATCTGATGTTAGTCCATGAGATCAAAAATAGAAACCATGTGCTTCTTTCTTACCCAAACTGAAATGATTATACAGCCAGAAAAGCTGAACATAGATCCAAGCAGCAGGTTGTGATAATACAGCTACTTTGCTTCTGATAGTTTAGGACCCATACTCTTGGGTCCTCAGCTTGCAAATAAATACTAGATTTCCATCTGCATGGGGCTTTTATTAAGGAAATGGGCAGTAAAGGTTTAATGGATCTCCACATTATCTTATTGGCCTCTCAGTGGGGTTATTAATGCTCCTTACGGTTTGCGAGAATAAATTCTGTGGTATTTTTGAATGTGTGAAACTTGTAGTAATTGCATCCACGTAAGTAACAGCAACAGACAAAAACCTTCAACAACGATGGATAAGCATGCAAGATTTTAATCATGCCATTACTTAACACAGTTTAAACTCTAAATGACAGATAATATGTGATTTTGTTTCCCATTGACATGATCTGTTACACTAGGACAAGATGACAAGTTACCAAAAGGCTGATTTTATGCCTGGGGCTGCACTGAGCATATTAAAGCACCATTCAGTGTTCTGATATCTGTGACAATAAGACAAATAATTCTACATAGTCTTAGACAGAGATGTTTAAATAAAGGAGTACCAGTGAAATGACTATAAAACAATCACTGCAGTATGCTTTTAAAACTGTGAATAAAGCTTCGAGGTGATGATTAAGTAACCCTGAACCTCAATAGCGATTTTAACAAATCCATTCCTGAAGAGGGCTGGAAATAAACTTTCAGCTAAATTCCTTGTTTAGAGTCCCCTTGATTTCACAGATTCCCTGTCTCAGAAAAATGATTGGAGGTGTGAATCTGCTTGTTGCATAGGACTTTAGTTTTGCATGGGCCTTCAGTTAATGAAAAAAGTACAGACTATCTTAGGGTCTTGAGGTACATGAATGTAATACGAAACAAATATAATATAGAAAAAATGATAGGGGAGGCCTGTCATCTGTTGAGGTCTATTTGAATTACAGATTAGCATTTGTCCTTGCCATTTAAGTGGGTAGCTTGCTGTGGCCCTTCTATGTTTTCACTTAATCAGTTTAAGTTCTTAGATAGACAAAAACTAGCTTGGCAACGAATTTGTAATAAACAATGTAATAATGATGCTGTTTTTCCTGTTCTACGTAAAGAATAATTACAACTTACAGAAGTCATGCAAGAATTTCCCTAATTATTCTTGACTTTTTGATTAGACTAATGTTGAGCTTAGTTTAATTGGGGCATTCTGGAGGGAAGGCTGCCAGTGCTAATAACTTTACTGGGCTTATTGGGTTTGGAATTGTTCATAGCCAAAGTGGATTTATGGTGACTGACAGAATCCAAGACCCCACACTAACAATTTGAAAGCAAAGTATTATCCGGCTTCCCCAGTTTAAAACTGACTGAAACAACATTTCAGAGTTTGAATGTAAACAAGAAAAATACAGTTCCTCCCTCTTCTTGTTAGGGACTTGATTTAAATTCATTTATTCAACCTTCCTACCCAAAAGTTGATGGCAAAATTCTCCTGCAAAAGGGCAGTAACGTTTACATTGTTACTATAATATATAATACTAACAATGTGTCATTGTTAATATTTCTAGCTGATACTAGATTTTTGGTGGATTTCTCAGCAGATTAGGATTTTGAAGTGATGCGGTTTGGAATATAGTCAATGTAAAGATCTGATTTAAAAGTAGTATCATGGTCTTCTGTTTATATTCTTGCCAATTTCTGAGTTTCCTATTAAATTTTCTTTTTTTACATAACAGAATTTTCTGTCCTTTTACTACATGAAAAACCTGTATAAATCAAGAAAACTGATATGCAGTAAAGGGTCTTAAAAGTGCACAGTGAACACACTTCAAAGGAAAATAAGTATTTTTCTCTCATATATGATTTCAGTTGTGTTCATTTTGGTGTTTAATTCTAAGAAATAAAACATTTGATGTAGACTATATTCTTGTGACTAAAAAATGTGATATGCCAGTTTGCTGCTTTTTTACTATTACATTTTAAAACTGTGTGATTGAAGAACTTGTACAGGGTAGAAATTTCAAACAGCACTTACCATGGATTGAACTGCCTGTGTAAAATTTGATAGCAACTCTCAGACTGACTTAAGCTCATTCTGGTGAAACAGCATTGCTTTTAAAAAACTTGCTTGGTTTTGAACAGATACTTTTTGAATTCAGGTACAGATTCTTCTTAGTTTCTGTGATCCCACTGACTTCCTATTGCTGCTGAAAGACCAGTCCAGGATCTTACTTGTAGCAGATAGTGTGGTCATGTATATGAATGCATTTTTTTGTCAGCTTGGTGCATGCTAATTCAAAACAGGATCACTGTCACACTGTATGTAACAATGTGAAAGGTCACTAAACTCTATTGAAAAGAGACCCTCATGGATATAGGCATTTTAATTACTCATATGTATGCATGCTCTGAAGCATCCTTGTCTAGTAATTCTTTGGGTTTTCTGGCCTGTTATGAAGATTTTGGAAGGTGTAAGCCTGTGAATTATATTTAAATATATTTCTGAGTCCCCAGTAGCGTTCCCTAGCTTTATCTATTACTTCTGAATAACTTTGAACTTCACACATGATTTTTAGGTTAGGTAACATACAGTCCCTACTTATTGGCTAAAATATAGGAATTGATAGCAACAGACTGGATATTAGTTGTTTTCAAAGTACTGTAGCTTCACATTTCTTGGAGTGCCCTAGCTTTGGGGACAGCTGTTGTTTCATGGAGAGTTTTTAGAGAATATCATAAAGGAGCACACATGGCTTTTGTGTGAAGATTTGCTTTTGTTTTGTTCTTTCCCTTCATTTGATAAAAAGACCTTTCAAACTTGAAAGCATCTGATTGATTTAGTGTGAAGCATGAAACACTTATCCTATGAGGAGAGGCTGAGAGAGTTGGGGTTGTTCAGCCTGGAGAAGAGAAGGCTCCAGGGAGACCTTTTTGTGGCCTTTCAGTACTTAAAGGGGTCTTGTAAAAAAGACTTTTTAGCAGGGCCTGTTGTGATAGGATAAGTGGTAATGGTTTTAAACTAAAAGAGGGGAGATCCAGACTAGGTAGAAGGAAGAAATGTTTTACAGTGAGGGTGGTGAAACACTTGGTAGATGCCCCATCCCTGGAAATATTCAAGGTCAGGTAGGATTGGCCTGTGAGCAACCTGATGTAGTTGAAGATGGCCCTGTTTTACTGGAGGGAGGGGCTTAGGTTGGATGAGATGACTTTTAAAGGTCACTTCCAACCCAAACTATTCTATGATTCTATTAGAAAGTGTTCTTTTTGTCATATCACTTTTTCATCTCCTGTGAGTCAGAAATCAGTCACAAACTGGTAGCTGCGACTATCCCACTTTCAAAGTATCTCCTGCTGGTATAAAGAAACTGGTTTTGTGTTCTGCATTTCCAGATCTATTGTTCTACTGAGATGTACTAGACAAGGAGGACAGTAGTTGGTCCTACCGCTCCTACTAAATCTGGGTTTGTTACATAATCTAAGCATAATGTATAACAATTGTAGATTGAAGGCACATTAACTGCAGATGTCACAGCCCTGGATTCTCCTCCCAAGGAATTTTTAGCTTGTATAAGTTTTCGTTGGCACAGAAGAGAAATGAGCTCCAAAAAGTCTTTATCTGGCTTTACATCTACTGAATGCATGACCTTAGGCTAGTTTGCTATATTCCACATTCCTCTGTTCTTATGGAATCCTAAGATCTATGGCAAAAGTGGAGAAAATTTGCTGCATAAATATATAGTATTATTCTATGCAATGTTGGTTTCTCTCCTGTTGAGAGGAGGAGGGGGGAGGTGACAGTGAGCATACTTGGAATTATTTATCTGCCCACTCTTAATTGTTTAGCCTGATTCTGTTTCCAGTGGTACTAACTAAAGAATTTGTATCACTCGTATCCAATGTGATGCTATCAAATAGCTTAGGCCTAGAAGTAAATTCATTTAAATGAAAAATGATGGACTCAATGACTACTTATGATGCTTGCAATAAGATTGAAAACATCTTTAAATGTAGATCCACAATGAAAAGAAGTATTTATAAGAAGGCATAAGGAGATGGCTTCACTAAGCAGTTTAACATCCTTTTCTATTCTGTTGTGCATCTGGTTTAGTTATATGGCATAATTTGTTGGTGAGGCCAAGGCAAAAATAGATTTGAAAGGCAACTTTTAAACAGAGCTGTAGGAATCTCTCCAAAGGAGAGACTAGGCTTGAAATGGCAGAAGGTACCTTTGAAAATCTGAGTCCTCAGAGCAGAAGTTCCATTGCAAATGGTAAAAGGGATGGTTCTGATTTTTTTTCTGAAAGAGCTGTTTGGGGAAAAAATATGTCACTATAATTCTATACTGTTTTTGTTCTGATGTTTGTCTTGGAAGCTGTAAGAGATGATGATTGTAAGGGTCGTTCTTGCTGTGAATACAGTAAGAATTTATCAACCTGCTGCAGACATAAGATGTGGGAAAATAAATATCAGCACTTCTTATCTAATTTTGAGGACAAAGTTAGCAACTATAAAGGCAAGTTGTACCAGTGTGTGGCCATTCCTATGATTCTGTGGCAGTCTGAATTCCCTGTGGTTTCACTGTAGCTTCCTCAAGGCTCCATAGAGGACTTTCAGCTGTGAGTTCTCTGAGCAGTTGTCAACTTTCCTGTAAGAAGTTTCAGACAAATCCCCTCAGATAGTAGCATATAGTTCAGAAACACCTATGTACCTGTTGTAATGGTTCTTCATCAAGGAGGAGAGGAGACTTTTCAGAACACTGTCCATATTCTCATCCTATCTCCTCTTAAATAACTGATTTCTGTACATATTACTGTGACAGATTACCTCCCACTGTGAGAAACCTTGAGTAGTGTGGTTTTTTAAAATATGTCATTTTTCTTTTCTAATGTATGCAGTGATTTTGCTTAGTATAGTTTCATATGATGATCTAGCAATGGCAATGCACTGGATTATGGCTGTAAGCTTTCTTGTTTGCTGCTCTCTCATAACTAATGAGCACATGGAACACTGCAAAGGTCAGATCCGGTTCTAAACTAGATATATCATCTAAAGCACCTGATGTCTCTAGCCAGCATCACATAACATCACCTATCCAGGGAGACTTCCTGGGGTTCTGCTAAAGTATGATATCTAAAACATAATACTTTGGAGACTAGCAAACCAGTGCAAGTACTCATGAATCTGTCAAAACAGAACTTCAGCTATGAGTGGGCAGGTTAACAAATATTAACTTTTGATTTCCAGTTCTGAGTTTCTCCAGTGATACTTACCAATGATTATGATTGCTTCTCATTTGTAGTGACTTCAAAATTTCTCTTTCAAAGAGTTACCGCTCTCAAGCAACAGGGAATGTCGAGTACTACACTCCTGCAATGAAACCCTGTATGAGCTTAAGATTGCTGAGGAGAGACTGCATGGTGCAAGAGAGCAGGGAATTTTGGTTCTTTTTTTCAGCATAGTTTTACATTAATCTTTGGTTTTGCTATTAAGGTAGCCTTGGTTTAGCACTGCAGTGCATTTTCGGGGTTACCTTTCTTCTGCGCATGCTACTCTTTTGAAGAGACAGAAAAAAACTTCACAGGCTTCAGCATTTTGCATCACTGAGAAGTGCTAAACTGTGCTGAGATAACTGTTTCCAATGTGCCTAAATCCAGGCAAAGAGGTTCACTTCTCACCATATCCACTTCGAATGGGACTGTTCTCAAGCTGAAATGGCTGAACCTTAGTAAACCTTCCAGCAGATGAATCTGTATTTCCCTGCAGCAGGTATAGGCAATCCTATTCTTTAGCAAATATGGAGATTAATGATTGAGCTTTCTTTCTGCAGACATAAACACCATGGAAAGAAAAAAAAGGCTAGCATCCTGATCCCAGTTGCAAATGATCCACAAAAGAGAGATCAACTTAGTACCAACACTAGAATGCTAATTAAGGAACACTGTTAAGGGCTAAATGATAGGCTGGGCCCTAGGTAGGTTTCCAGTTTTCAGGGAACAAGGGCAGAGACCCTTGGAGAAAAGCAGGTAATTGGATAGTTTAGATTGTCATTCTGGTGTTAGAAGTGTAGAGCATCTTCCACAGATTTGCAATAGTCTTCCCAACAGGCAGGACAGTTAACACTGAGCACACTAAGCATCTAAGGAAAGTGTATTCAGGAAAGAATTAACGTGAGTCAACCCTTTCCTTTGGAAGGTAGAGGAGGTTATCCACAGGTTCCTGAAGCAAACTGTCTGGGTAGCTCTTCAGCCCCTCTCGAGGGACTGGAGTCCCGTTTGCTAATGCAGTTACATCGAGGCAGGGGGCACTTACCGCAACAGAGGAGGAAATCTTCCGCTTGGCAAGCTGAAAGGGATCACATTCCTAATAAGGCAGCCGGATCCAAATGGGTAATACCCTCCCTTCCCAGGAGGTGTGGACTGGGTATGTTACAAGCCAAGCTTTCTCTTCCTGACAGCTTCTTATGGAACAATGCTTTTGCTTTCTTACTAAGTGGTCCTGACACAGCACATGCACTACACAGCAGCAGAAGGAAAGTACCCTGCAAGTGTAAAGAGAAAAGTTCAAGGAAGAGCGAAGTCAACTCTGATTCGGTTCTTCACCATCAATCAGGCTGCTGCTTGTCAGGGAGTGGATGGTTAGGAGCCTGAACGGGCTGAAAAGGGGCAGGAAGAGGAGTGGAGGCAGCATTCTTCCTATTTAAAGCTGCATCCCCTCAAAGGAGTGTTTGCAGACTGCGCTGGAGCTGGTGCTGAAAAAGAGTGCTCGCAGACTTTGTCCTGGAACTGATGCTGAACTGCAGAAAGACTCTCCCGCTGGCTTCATGGTGCTAAAATAACCTTACGTTTCCCTGCTTTTTGCTGCCCAGGAGGATACATGCCTGATACCAAGGCATGATGGCAGTCTGGGTACAAACGAGAACTTTTTTCATCCTGGCTGCTTTATTAGGCCGATTTGTAACCATAAAAGCGCAAGAAGAGGAAGAATACGACGGTGGTGAGTTTCACTCCCCCTTCTAAAAAACAAGCCAACCCGCCAACAATTCTCAGTCTTAGCGCACAATGTGCTTCATGTGCGATTTGGATAGTAGGTGAAATGGAAAACCTATGCGGTACAGGAGTGACAAGACTTTTACATACTGAGCAGGGGGCAGAGAGGTTTGTGCGTTGTGGTTCTGACCGGAGGCAGAAGGAGGCTTTGGGAGCCGGGGCTCTGCCGAGGCAGGCTTTGGGAGCTGGGCTGGGGGGCGCGGTTGGGGGTCGGGGCGACCGGGACGTTCGCAACAAAAGAAGGCGCTCGGGACGGGGCTGAGGGCGGGCTGTGGGGCGGCTGGGAGAGCCGGGGAGGACTGAACGCAGAAGCCTCGCAGGGCGGAGCCGTTTGCGCTCAACTACATCTGCTTTATCACCTTCTTTGTTTTAGAGCAGTACGGAAACGTGCATTTCCCTGTCTCCTCTCTGCTTCTTTTCTAACCTTCCTTGTGTTATTTCCCCCTTTCCCTCCTCTTTCCGTTCCCTCTCTGTCTCCCTCCCCGCCCCGCGTTGGCGGGGCTGCTGGATGCCCCGGGGCGTGGGGTGCCGGGCGGGCTCCCTGGGGCCGCGAAGGTCCGCGGCGAGCTGAGGGAGCGCAGGAGAGGTGGCGAGCGGCGTACCTGTCCCCGTAACCTGAGCTCTCTGTGGCTGCTTGAGAGCCGCTTTGATTTAACATCACTGAGTGGACCGAGAGTGATGGTGAGGAGAACGCGCTGGGACTGTCGCCTTCGTGCAGTGCGAGCAGCCTGGCTGCAGGACGGGCCGTGGCTGTTGTGCTCCCAACGTACTTCCTAGGCTTCTCCTGTGTAACGCTGCCTTCTTTTGCAGATAATGCCCAACAAAGACACTAGTGCTTTACCCTGCGCTACGGCTCGCAGTTAATGGCGTGGTTTTAAGAGTTTGGATGGTTGGTTTGTGGGGGTTTTTTTTGGGTTTTTTTGGGGTTTTTTTTTTTGGTAACTGAACTTCTCTGGCAATAAGCAGCAAGTGAGGAGGAGTTAAAGACTGATGAATAAACCAGTGCAGTAACTCTGAAACTCGTGTTCTACTTGTGTCCTGACTTTGCACAGCTGTGTAAGGAGTCCCACAGAGGGGGCACTTCGTGTAACCTTGGGAGTGTCATTCATGCACTTGCCATAAAGGGAAGCATATATTATGCATTTTCCAGCTACGCGTCCTATCAAAGACAGCAGTTGTGAAAACATTGACTTTTGTTTTTGGTATCCATTTAGCAAAAACGATCACTTTTCTTCTGTTAGGAAAACAAGCGAGATTTCAGTGGGATTATTAAGTGACATTTACTAGTTTGTGCTATTATGGACATTATGGGATGAGCCAATAATGTAGCAACACCTTCTGGGATGTACTTCCCATATGCTGCTGGCTGAGGAGACTGAGAGGTACGTGGTAAGGCAGAGAGCAAAATACATTGTAATAAATTAGTGACATCTGTTTGCACTTACTGATGTTGCTGTTTCAGAGTGTAATAGCTTTTGTCTACCATGCGTATGATGAGGCTCCTTTCTCCAGTGTTCATTGTGTTGAAATCCCCCACCAAATCCCAAAGCTACTTGAGTGAGTTGTGAGGGATGGTGCAAGTGAGGTAGGAGGAGGGGGTGCATCCTGCACATTGATCTGGTTTAATTGCCTCAAAAAGGCATTTCTGGTTTTTTAGTTCCCGACTAAAGCCCACAATTGCTGCAGCATGGGCAGGTTTTTGCCCTTAGTTTGTCTTGGGTTTAGTATTTATGCACAGGTCTAACATCAGTGTATACTTTATCACTGTGCAGGTGATTCTGCCTGTACGGCTGCTTCACTTGGTCCATTCAGTTGGTCAAATCTGTCACTTGAATATAGGTGCTGTGATAAACAAATATTGGAGGCATCTACTGAAGCAATGCTTTACCAGCCATTTCTCATGGCTGGTAAAAAGCAGAAAGGTTAAATACTTGTTGCTAACCTCAGCTGCAGTAGAATAAATAGTGTTTGCAGAAGTATGTTACAGAGTTTGTCATATTAAGGGTGAGTGATATTGATAAGTTGAATATAATCAGGCAAAATGCTTTAAAAAATGAATGAAAGAATTGTAATACTTGGACCATTTTTTTGGCACTTACCATTGCTGTGCTTTTAAGTAATGCCAGTTTCTGTATTAATTTTTTTCCTCTTGGAATCTTTGCACATTGATCTGTTTTGTTCAAGAGCACATGGCTGGTAGTGCTGTGTAGTATTTACACTTAAAATGCACATAAACTGTGGAAAAACCAGACACTTTCAAACCTAGCGCAAAATTGGTCATTCTGAGACTAGCTGTTAAAAATGTGCCTGCTTAAAAGCTATTTATGAATAAAGTCAGCACTGCAAAATCCTAGAAAGACTAAAAGATCCTGGTTTTCATTTCTGTGTAGGGGCCCAGACAGGTTTAGAAATGCAGTGGGGCCAAAAAGTGCCCAGGAGATGGCTGAAATTGTGCTGTATAAGCATAGAATGCTTGGAAGCCCCGAACCTTTGGTGTAGGGATTTCCACACAGTGAATAACCTTTCTTCTTTCCTTAGGATTCAGGGTAGAGGAAAGCACTCGTAGAAGCAGTGCGTGCTTCTGGATCCACTTTACCATCCACTTGTGAGTGTAAATGTGATTCTTCAAAAAGCTGAAGAAAATTTAGACACACACCTTCAGAGGAAAATTTGAATCAAAGCTGGAATTGTGGGAGTTACCTCATTTGGGAGCATTTGCTTTTGCAGATTCTACATGGGCATGGCATTTATGGTCTATTGCCACCATCTCCTGTATTTCTCACTGCAATCCTATACTTACCTTTAGGTTCTCATCAGTTTCTGCAACACATCCTTGTCTCTGAATTTTGTGGTGATTTATCCTTCCCTATTCCATTCCTGTGGTGTTAGCCATACTTTAGCTGAGATTTGTGTGAGCTCTGGTACTGATTTAAAAGTGTCTAATTCATCTTGTTTGACAATGTGAGCAAACAAAACAACAGTCATTCAATTTGAATTAACGATCCTCTTTGGCACCTTTGATTTCTTGAGATCTTTCACTTTGTCTGGAGACCATGCAAAGGGAAGAGAATTAACTGCTCTTAAAGGAGACAGAAACAGCTCACATGAGTGCATGGAGGCTATTAAATATATCCATTATCCCTCACTAATATTAGAGACATTATCTTTAGAGAGAAAAGAGGTTACTACATTGCAGTTCTGTCACTGTGGGGAATATGATGACATGGGAAAGTCCTCTGTAGCTATGAGGAGGTGAGGGAATTATTGAGGGAAGTTTAGGTTGGAAAGCACCCTTTAAAATTGGCTTTAACCATTAGCCTAGTATTGCCAAATCCACCACTAAACTATGTCCTGAAGCACCACGTCTACACCTCTTTTAAGTACCTCCAGGGATTCTAATTCAGTCACCTCTCTGAGAAGCCTGTTCCTGTGCTTGACAACCTCTCAGTGAGGAAGGTTTTCCTAATACCCAATGTAAATATCCCCTGGAACAACTTGAGGCTGTTTGCTGTTGTCCTATTGCTCATTTCTTGGAAGAAGAGACCAACGCCTGCCTCACTACAACCTCCTTTCAGACAGTTTTAGAGAGTGATAAGGTTTCCCCTGAGCCTTCTTTCAGCTGCTCCTCACAAGACTTATTCCTTAGACCCTTTGGTAACTTCCTATTCCTTCTCTGGACACACTTCAACATCTCAATTTCTCTCTTGTAGTGAATGGCCCATAACACAGTATTCAAGCTGCAGCCTCACCAGTGCTGAGTATAGGGGCAGGATCGCTTCACTAGTCCTGCTGGCCACACTATGTCTCATACAAGCCTGGTGTTGTTGGCCTTCTTACCCACCTGTAGGCAAACTCATGTTCCAGCTACACATGATGGCTCATGTTCTGCAGGCTGTTGATCAACACCACCAGGTCCTTTTCAACTGGGCAGCTTTCCAGCCACTCTTCCCAAGCCTGAAAGATTGCATGGGGTTATTGTGGTCCAAATGAAGGACCTGGCCCTTAGCTTTGTTGGAACTCCTACAAATGGCCTCAGCCAATTGATCCAGCTCATTCAGATCCCTCTGCAGAGCCTTCATGTCCTTTGGCGGATCGAAACTCCCAGCCACCTAGGTGTCCTCTGCAGAGTTACTAAGGGTGCGCTCAATCCCCTCTCCAGATCAGTGATAAAGAGCTAGTCCCAATACTGAGCCCTGGGGAACATTACTTGTGACTGTCTGCCAGCTGGATCTAGCTCCACTCCCCCCCACTCTTTAGGCCTGGCCATCCAGACAGTTTTTTACCTAGTGTTGGGTGCTTCCATCCAAGCCATGAGCAGCTGTTTTCTCCTGGATAATGCTGCGGGGAATGGTGTCAAAGCCTTTACTAAAGTCTAGGTAGACAAAATCCGTAGCCTTTCCCTCATCCGCTAAGCGGATCACCTTGCTAGAGAAGATCAGGTTAAGTCAGGCAGTAGCCTGCCTTTCATAAACTGATGCTGACTGCGCCTGAGCAGCTGGTTCTCCTGTACTTAATTATTCCCCACAAATTTCCAGATCTCAAGATCATTCACTTGCATGTGTACCTCTGTTTTCTTAGTGAGAAAACATGAGTGTGTGTGTGCATGCATGTAGGTATCAGTTTGTGTGTCTATTCATAGCAAATAACTTGAAAGTAAAAATGATTATAGCTCCAAACAAGCAGAAAATGAGAATCAATTATGTATTAGAAAAAAATATCACAGTTCTTTGGGGACTGACTCATGACTTTAGAATATTTGTGGTTGCCTTCCCTGCCTGTAAAAGTGTGGGAAAGAGACTCTATACAGAAATTTCCACAAGAACAGCTCTCAAGAAGAATCCCCCTCCTCAGACTGAGCAAACTTCTGCTCAAATAATGGAATACATAGAACTGAGGCTAATGTTAAACTGTCCACGTTAGCTTAAGTTTTTTTAGAACATACTTTGTGGTTGAAGAATAATTGCATGCTGTGGTTGTTAGTGCAGGCATTTTTTTTCCCCACAATATTTACAAATATAGATTATTCCCATAGAAACCAAATGGTCATTTCATGCTCTCATTCATGTTTTGGCATGCTCACACTTCATTTCTTGGTGAAGTCCTTTCATCTTTGCAACTTTTTTCAGTATGATAATGCTCTATTTGGTGGATTTGTTCATGTAAAACATTGTAGGATTGGTTCTGTTTAACAGTAGTGTATATTGACATAAAAATAGGCCTTTTAACATTTAACTCTTTAGATGTTTTCATTAAAAACAACAGTCCACCAAAACCCTGCTTAGGAACAGCTCCTGCTCTTTAAGTGGCATTTACTAATTCTATCTGTGTTAAAAGGAAGTTATATGATTTTTCTGTGGTTAGAATTAGAACTGCACATCTTGCCACATTATTCAGTTTTTGGTGTTTTGTGAGAAAAGAAACACAGGGATTCTTGTGTGTACATGTGGGGAGGCAGAAATTCCAATGGCAGACCTTCATGTAACACTATGATCCTTTAGAAAAACTGAGCAGATGTTCATGGCCTGTGTGCAAGTATTTTTCCATATACAGAGAAAGGCAATGAACTCAATGCCAAAACCCAATAAAGTAATAATGAAAAAATAGTCGAAATTCCATCTGGAGACATGTGGTCTGTCCTTATATGTACACTGATTGTTTCACCCATGTTTGTCTTTGTGACCCTGGACGCTTTTGTGTACAGTCCTGGTGATATAGTTGGGGTTTTTCCCTCGAAAATTATTCTTAGACTAAATCAAAGTGCCAATTCAATGGATTCTCACTTGGGCTGGAGATGAGAGACTCTGTTTGCACTTCAACTTATTTTATAAAAAATAGAACCTATTCTTAATTAATGCAGAGGGCAAAACCAAGTAACTTTTAGAGTAAAATGAATAAATTAATCAGATTAATCTGGAATTCAGTTTTTTTGACAAGGGCTTCTTGGAGTTTGAGCTTTCAGAGCACGAGGAAAGATTGTTGCACTCGCTGTCTCAAATCTCAGGCTGCTACAGACCTACCTTGTTAAGCTGCCCTTCGAAAGCTTTGCTGAGTCCATCACATGAGGAAGGTTGGGTGTAATTTGAACTGGAATGTCTGAAGCATTAATTGAAAGCATAATGAGAAGGGAATGAGGAAAACGTGTTTCTTCTAGTAGTATAAAGTGAGTCTTCTTCAGTTGCTTAAAAATGCAGGTACTTTAAAGTTGGAGAAAAATGACTCGTAAGTCACACAACACTTTGAGAGGCACATCAGGTAACATTGTGTACTGTTTACCTCTTTAATCAATGTATTTGTGCACAATTTACACCTTTTCTCTCCAGTTTTTATCACAGGTTATGTTCTGCAATTCGTGCTTTTCCTGACTTAAATTCTGAGAAACTTGAAGAGTTAGGGCTGTTGCTGAACTACCAGAAAGAATAAAAGAGTGATACTGTCCAAAGGAAGTGTCACACCAATCTGTTCTATAAATTCATATTTTCTAGGTTGATTTATGATCATGAAAAGAATAGCATGTAGGAAGCTCTGGATGCTGATAAGCCTTTGGTGCTGTGGCAATTAAAATATCCAAACCGTAGCTTACAATTATCTTCTTAGTAAGCAACATACATTTTTCATAGCCTGCTGTGCTGGCCTTTATTCTTGTAGTGAGAACCAATTCCATTATCCCACTATCTCACCCGCTTTTGCTGTGGGAAGGTCATGTGTTATATAAGCATGAAGACTAAGAACGATTGTCAGAGGGCCAGCGGTGGGATGCTCTCTGTACAGGGAATCTCTATTCAATGCATACTCTTGGGTTTCTGGCTTTACTACCTGCTGAAGACAGGTCTTGTCTTCGGAGACCTGGTCTAAGGTTGTTCCTTGGCCATGTTGCTACCAGCTGAAAGTCGATTGGGGTTTTGGATATTTTGTATTTTTCTGCAGCTTTGTGTAAATTGTGCAGTTGGGAGAATGATATAATGGAGTTGGGTTTATACTGGAAAAATTCCACAGTGTTTTGTGTCTTCACTTGTTTTCATTTATAGCCTTTGGACTATGTAATGGTAACATGGGAGGACTAAAGAATTAATTTGAATTTCTGTGCCCCTGTTCTTTGGATAATGTGGCTGAACAGAAACACAAGCAGCGACTCTGATACTGCTGGCAGGAATTCAGAGTTTTGGACATGAACTCATTTAGAGTAGGAACAGAAGAGTAAACTGTCTCACTGAGGCCCATTCCCTGCTGTGCAGTAGATGTCTGGCTGAGAAGGTCCGTACAGTATCTTCTCCAAATACTCTCCGGTCATGAAATACTTTCCAGCATCCTCCCCCATGCTGACCATCTGAAGTGAAGGATTAAAGACACAATGACATTGTAGTGCAGGAAAAGATTAAGGGGGGAGGTAAAAGGTATAGTCATGAGTCTGTCCTGGCCCAATTGTTCCAGGATTAATACAGCATGTTAAAATGTTAATGAAATAGAAGCTAAAAGCCAGGAATAAATTGCTCCTCATTTGAAAACTGTTACCTCTTCTTGGTTAGCTGTATTACAAGAATAAACCTCTGAGCTTGTGCTGAGGGTTTTGTTTAAAGCAGTCCTTTGCCTTCTAGGAAATCATGGAAGACCTCGATTGGTATTCAGTAATTTTCTGTTCTGTTTTCTGTCTTTTTAAATGTCCCAGTAGGTCAAGAAAAGAAATTTTTAAGGAAAAAATTAAAGCAGAAGCAGTGAACAGAAGCTGTGTGTGCTCTATGGCTTATTTTCCACTCAGCTTTTCACTAATATTTTGTTTACAGGGTTCTAACAAATCTTTTGATCCAATGAAAATGCGATGTAATACCATAATGATTGCTATCCTATGATAATTACTTTTGTCTTATTTTCTGCCTATCTTGAAGCGTTGTGTGTTTTCCCCTCAGCTGCAGTGTCTTAAGTTTTCCAAATACTGAGCCTCACAGGTTCAATGGTTGGACAGCAGCATCCCATGGCACATTGTTGAGACAAGTAGTTGAAATCTCTTGGAAGATGGATATACGAATAGAATTTATGATTCGGTTTAAGCCATCAGTGCTACTGTAGTGGTATCTAGCTACCCTAAATTAAATTTCTCTTCCCATCACAAAATATCACTTATGTTCTCATGCGTCTCTGTCCCAATGGTGGTGATGGTTTGCACAAGAAATAAATGTCAGGAAAAGAAAGCATTCGCTGTGTGGCTGTGATCAGGCATATAGAAGCCTGCCAACTAAATCAAGCAAAGCTGGGATTAACCATTGAGGGCTCTAGTTAGCAAAACTTGGTGTGGTTCTGGGGTTGTCCTGGCTTAACATTGCCTAACAGAATGGCTGCTGATACTGATCTGGCTGAAGGTGTCTTTAGCTGTCAGGTGTTATTTCTACAAGGGCAGGTTATTTATTATAATAAATTATTCATGATTTATTCATCAAGAAGTTTGAAAGTCTACTAAACTTTAGGTCTTAGGAGATATGAACAGATCTTTCCAAAACATTTTGGGAATCAGACTGTCAGAGGGTAGCATCTCTGTGTCATTTAAAGGAGAATTTTAGCATCACTCATTGCGTGTATTGTTGAATTATAAATTACATAGCAGCTATTACAGAGGAAAAACGTTACAGAGTTCCCCCACCAATAATTTTGAAAGGCTGTTGTTTGATGACTTAATGCTGTGTTGATGTAAAAACATTTGACTGCTAGTATAGCATTTAGTTCACTCTCTCATGAAATCTTAAAGTTAGTATTGGCTTGGATGTTGCTGTTATGAGAGGTCGGAAAAATAAATACAGGAACATGATTAGGAGTAATGAATCCTTATTGTGGGTGAAATATCATGGTTTCACAATCAATCTTCTGTAATCTAGTTCAGGAAAGAAATAAGATTCTAATGAAATTTGCAGATGAGAATGAGGAATTAAGTACTTGCCATCTGTGTAAAATTATGGGTAAGAAATACCAGGAAGAGAATTATCTTTAAAAATCGTAGGCTAAAGTGGTCGTAACAACAGAGAGGGAGCTAAAACTAAGGATGCTATTCTTTGTCATATAGTAGGAATTTGTAAAGAAATATACAGGAAGAGGAAGGGAAGCAAGAGAGGCAGGAACTTCCAGAGTGGCATTGGGTGTGAGGGGGAGCTAGTACCTCTTGAGGAGCCCTTTGCTCTGTGCAACATGCAAGAGATTTTCACATGCTATATATCAGCCTTGATGGGGTTTCCTTAGACTTGTGAGGCATTAAAGCAAAAGTTTTGACAACAGGCTTACAAGACAGAGTTGTTGCATTATGCATACTTTGTATCTTCCAAAACACAGCATCTAATTTGTTACCCCTCCTACATTATATAAAACTGAATCTTTAAAAAACACGTGAGTTGTTCTGAGTAGTGAAGGGGAATACATATGGCAATAGCTTCTGAAGACACAGCTAAGACTCTTATAGACCTCGTATTTAAATCCTAGCACTTTGATGTCATCGTTACAGGCAGATCATACAAAAGACTCCCAGTTTTACATCTGAAATGTCATCTTGTTCATTAAATGTGCCTTTTATTTTTGTTCCCCTAGCCAAAGAAACTTAGGGGGAAAAAGTAATATATTTAATTTCAAATTCCATGCACTAGAAAAATAATAAATGCTGAATGTAATGTATTGAACCATATTGATTTTAAATATCTGTAATTTAGAGCTATCCCAAACCAGGAATGTTTTGGGCTGTAAAGTATGCATGCTTAAATTTCTGAAAGAAATTCATGTGTGTTTGTAACTTACTGCATGTTAAATTTTAGAGTAGCATAATATATAGAGTGTTAGATATACGTAGTGCATTTTAAAGATATATATACACACACATATATATATAAAATGTCAAGTTTTAAGACATCGGACATTCCCACTGTATGGGAAATACATTGCAAGGCAGATGCATCTCACTGGTGAAAGTAGTGGAGGATGATTTCCAGGTGTTTCAATGCTTGCTTTGGCAAGAGTCAGAAAACACTGGAACATGTGTTGGTAACAAAGAAAGAGAAGAACCTGATGTAAAAAGCATCAAGCCTGGCAACAAGCAAAGCATAACATGGAAAATGGAGCTATGTGGGGAAGGGAGAGTCAACACAACATTATGGCTGCTGTGACAGCACTGAATCTTGGAATTATACTGATGACTGGCAGAGTGCTGGAAGCCTACTTCAGAAATTAGGGCTGAAGTTAGGTAAATTGTTCTTTACATGTTTTTTATTTTTCTCTTATTTTTTTCCTTTATTTTTTTGAAACATTTGCTGTGGTGTTAGAAAATTTTATCTAAACCTGGATACTGAGATTGAGTGGCTTGGACATACTTTGATTTTATGTTGTTACTGTAAAGTGCAGGGCCTTCCTATGAATTTGTCCAGTGCTGAACACAAAGCATCCTTGATCTCAAATGGAGCCTTAGGGTACTACTGTAATACACATACCAAGCCATTGTGCTAATAATACATTTCTTGAGTTGCATGGATTTTCATGTTGAATAGCTTCAGAAGTGGAATATAGCTCCTCTGCAAAGAAATCTGCAAGCAGTAAATCACATAAACTGTTGCAACCTCTCTGAGGGGTTGGCCATCCTTTAAGCGTACAGACCAAAACTCTGCAGCTTTACCACATTCTATCAGAATGTTCACATTTCTTGCCTTTTTCAGTTGTATTTTTGGGGGCAGGGTGGGATGGTGGGGAGAGAAGAGTTAAGTCTTGATCTCTTCAGGCTGCACATGTTTGCCTTTAGGAAGAGTGTAAGGGCCAACCAGTGTGAATTGTGCTGCTCTAATTTTTGTTAGTAGTACCTTTCTCATGGTATTAAAATTGAGATATACGGAGCAGTTCAGTATTTTTTTTTTCTTTTTCCAGCTGTTCAGTGTTTCCTTGAGCCTTCTCTGGTTTCCTAGGAAACTTCTGCAGGATGGAATTTGTCTGTTTTACAGGCACTGTGCAAGATGGCCAGTTTATTTTGTTTGTAAGTAATGAACACAGAAAGTAAATATTTGGTGATTTAAGTCTTCCATTCAAGAGAGTACTTCAGAACCTGACTTTAAGAATATGAATAGCCTAATTTCTTGTAATGAGATGACATACCTAGTTTTTTTTCCCCTTCATGAAAGAAAACTGTAATTATTTCAGTTTTTCATTTTTAAAAAGGCAACAAACACCAGGGTCTATTAATCTAAAAAAATGAAGAAAAATGATGTAGCAGTGAGGTACACGTAATAATAGTAGTTACCTTAGAAATCATTTCGCAATTATACTGAAAAATGCTAAGTGCAGACAGAGGTTATTTTTGTATAAGCAGTGCTTTTAAAATCTATCATCACTGGAGTATTGGAGCTATGCAGACCTCTTGTAATCATCCCCCAGATGAAGCCATGCTGAGCTGTGCTGTCATTTTGCACGAATTCATTTGGTTTTGGCTGAAGGTTGCTTCCAGTTGTGAGTACACGTCAGTACACAAACACAGCCCCATTTCTGGTTTCAGGGCAGGTTAGGGGAATCTCAGTGGCTTTGATTTGAGCTTGCTCTGAGCTCAAATCTGATGTAGTCAGTGGGTCCTTGCATCCCACTACAGAAGAAGCAGCAACCTAAGGCTTTCCAGGTTCTAAAGGCAATCCGTGTGCTTAGGGTGATAGATGAACTCCTGGTAAACCTTAGGTGAAAGCTACAAAATATTCAGTAAACCCTTAAGTTTGGGACTGAATTAAGCATGCCTAATCTGGATAGTGACTTGAGGTTTTTGGTGTGCATAACATCCTAACCTGTACCTCTGCCTGCAATAGGGCTTCAGGAGCCCAGTGCTGAAGTAATCTTAGTAGAAAGGAATGTGACTGTGCCTGGAAGGCTCCTATGGTCCTGTTTTGTAATAGGACACAGCTGTGGCTTAGTCTAAGTCCTATAAATGTCAGTGAGTTTTGACTCAATGCCATGAGAAGAAACTTTCTGGCATGACAGTTTGCTGCCTTTCTCTTACTGGGACAGAAATCACAACTGAGCAATTGATGACATGCATACAATTCAAAATGCCACTCGAGAGAGCAAGATCCTGCTGCTTTTCATGTCTGCATCAAAAATCCTCGCTTTCAAAGCCCCAGTTTCTTCACTGGTACTGCTTGGCAAGTAGTGTTCTCTTGTGAAAAGGAGTAACACATTTTACTTGTTTTGTTGTTTGCAGTTTACTTTGAAGTCTACTGAACCCATGGGTTAAACAGTACAACTTCTGAAAAAGCCTCAAATACACCATTGCTTTTGAGGTAAAGGTGGTCTATAGGCTGAACGATGAGAAATTGAAGTGAAAGTATGTGATATTGGATAGTATTTTTATCAGGACTTAATAGACACTGACACTCAGATTACGTGGGACACTTCTAGGATCCAGGAGAGTATAACTTCATCAAATAGTTACTGAAGGGCATTTTTCTTGGAGAGAGCTGTGAGATACTGCAGCAGTTATAATGAATTACAGTGTAAGTATATGGTGTCTTAAGCCCGTGTGTAAAAACCATTCTCTATTTTGTTCTCTCATTTCCTCCCTCACACAAGAAAAAAGGTATGGTTTTAATGGATCCCTCTTATCTCCCAGTATAATCATATAAAATTGAATCTGGTTAGGATTAATGGAATGGTTCATCTTCTGACTTTCAGTTGTTTACTTTAAAACCACAGATTTTGGGCTGGTTTAAGGAAAGGGTATACTTCAAAAAAAAAGTTTATTATAACTACCACCGTATACTTTTGGTCACAATAAAATAGAAATCAGAATTATCTGTCACCCCCAACCCCTGAACTGGATTTTATTTCTTTATAAAATGGCTAAATTAACTCCCCATCTTGTTCATGTGCATGTACCTGTGCACACAGTCTTTTTATCTCCTGTCTTACGGAGACTGAAATACTGAAATTCCTCCTTGAAGTTTGCAAGAATTAGAATTTCCTTTTATACAATGTATTGCAGTTCATAATGAAATGGAAATACCAGGACTCAGCTGTTCCTGATTTTGCAGATAGCATTGATTTATAACTGTTTAGTAGCAGAGTGAGCTTTAGGACATTTTGTCACAAGCAGGACAAATAGCTAACCAATGTGAGCTCTTTTGATATCTAAAACCTGAAATTTGAGGCTAGATCTTGCCTAGGCCTGGGGTTTTTTTTAGTATTTGTCTCAGTACGTAAAAGGTGAGTGGATTTTGTGTGTGTGTGTGTGTGTACATTTTGGTAAGTTTTGTTGGGATTTGTGGGTTTTGTTAGTATAAGCAAGATGGGGATTTGGCAATGATTTCACAGCTGATGATGGAGAAGCTTCTCTTGTCCCTTCATGTGTCCTATAAAATCAGTGCTTCTAGTATTGCTAGCCTTGCTCTGAGAAGGCAGCAACAAATGGTGTTGCAGAGTTCTGGTTAAGGCAAGTTTAATAACAGAAACTGCATATAGTATGGCAGACAATAGCCTCTGTCACACTGAAAAACTTAGCTACTTTGTTCTGTTTAATTAGGAATAATAAAGTTTGGGAATACAGATACTAAAAAGAAAAAGCAACTGCTCTATAACTTTTAGGCCATTACAGACACTATACAATTACAGCAATTATATTAATATTTTTGTGCAATGCAGCACAGTCTAGGCATCTTAATGTTTCTTTCAAGTCTTAATGAACTAAACATAGCCCCTGTTCCTCAGGGTGACGTAGGCATGCGCCATTCTTTGTGTGAAGTTCTGTTATACATTTTCATGGACCAGTAGTAGATCTGAGGCTTGGAGACACTGTGGATCTAACCATTATCCCTACTGACAGATTACTGAAGAGAACAGAGTGTACCTCAAATTGCCTTTTCTTTTTTATCTGTTCTAGCTTATGCTGTTTTTTTAATTTTTTATTTTCCCCTTTCTTTCCCACCGTGTGGGAAACATGTAGAAACCTGCTACTAGGCAGCTCCAGTGTTGGAAATGGAAATGTCTTCATGTAAAAGGCCCAAAGGGCAGTGTTTTGCTTTCAGTCCAACTAAATGTGTACTGAGTTTTCCAGCACTTGTGTTAATACATGCACTGCTGTATTATAAGGAGTCTGACAGACTTGGAAAATTCAGGTTTTTGTAGCCTGTGACGTTTCTGGTGTGTCATATATAAACTAAAGCTCAAGTCATATGTTGCACTAGTGCTATAGATGGTTGTTACTAAGAGATTTCTGCAGAAAGAAATATGACTAGTCTCTAGACTTCACCTGGAGTATTGTGTGCAGTTCTGGTGTCCTCAACATAAAAGGACATGGAGCTGTTGGAACAAGTCCAGAGGAGGGCCACAAGGATGATCAGGGGACTGGTTGGACTTGATNTTCTGGTGTCCTCAACATAAAAGGACATGGAGCTGTTGGAACAAGTCCAGAGGAGGGCCACAAGGATGATCAGGGGACTGGAGCATCTCCCATATGAAGTCAGGCTGAGAAAGTTGGGGCTGTTCAGCCTGGAGAAGAGAAGACTGCATGGAGACCTCCTAGCAGCCTTCCAGTATCAGAAGGGGCCTATAGGGATGCTGGGGAGGGACTCTTCATTAGGAACTGTAGTGACAGGACAAGGGGGAACGGGTTCAAACTTAAACAGGAGAGGTTTCAATTTGACATAAGGAAGAAATTCTTTGCTGTGAGGGTGGTGAGGCACTGGAATGGGCTTGCCCAAGGAAGCTGTGAGTGCTCCATCCCTGGCAGTGTTTAAGGCCAGGTTGAATGAAACTTTGGGTGGCATGGTTTAGTGTGAGGTGTCCCTGCTTATGGCAGGGAGGTTGGAACTAGATGATCTTAAGGTCCTTTCCAACCCTAACTATTCTATGATTCTATGATTCTAACATGCACTCTTTGGTCTGAGTATGAACATCCCTTATCTATTAAAAAGAAAAGATTTAGTGAAGCTTTGAATAGGCTGTTACATATGTTAGGCTGTATAAGAATATTGTATAATAAAAAGAGAAGAGAGAGTAGAAAACACTTAACATACTACAACTGCCTTTTATCCAAACTGACTTTAATTTTTGATTAAGGAATATCCCCCCAATTTATATGTTTGAATTCTCTGCTTCTTTAACCTGTGACTAGTCCATAAATTTACTGAAATGACTTAGTTTTTTGTGTGTGTAGGAAAGTTTTCCACTCAGAGTAGCGTGTTGCCTATGTGCATTAGAAATTAAAGAAGAAAATACCAGGACTTCCAGGTGTTTGAGGTCCAAGTTTTGGAGCCTATGTAAAGCATAGTCTTAGCTCCTGTACAGTGCACATCTGGATCAGTATTACAAGCTCTTCTGATCTGTGAGATTCTCAATTTCAAGGCAGCAATAACCTTTGTGTTCTTCAAGCACTAACAGAGCTTTAAAACAGGAAACAAAGTTGTTGAGAAATTTTTCTTGAGGTCTGTTAAAATGCCTCCTTAATTATATTTTAATATTACTGTATTAGGTGGTCTTTGAAATGGATTTTATTTGTATATTATTTTGAAAATATAGTATTCCTACACCATAGTAGAAAGGCATCAACTTCTAAGAGTCTACATACCAATGCATTATGCCTAAGTTCTTCATGTGTTAAGGATGTTGCACTGCTTACCGGTAGGGTGATGGAAGCATAGTGTTGAAGCATTTATTCCCAGTTGTTTGCTGATTCTGAGTATTCCCTTTGGATACTGATGGAGAGCACTCAGTAATCAGCCTACTGATTTATTCACACAGCAGGTAGTAATCAGCCTACTGATGTATTCACAGTGACCACCTTATCCTGGATACGGATGTTTCACAGTGAGCTGCTTTACAACAGGAATGTTTAATTGTATAGTAGGAAGATGTCTTACAAAAGACTGTTACACATTTTCATATACAGTGCTCTTTGGAAGAAGATGCTTCTGTTATCAGGTTTACATGGATGCTGTTCTGCTCTTTCATTGTTTATTACCAGATGTGCATGTGGGATTTAATTTATTTCCCTTGAGATAGTCTGAAGAGTAATTATGTTCTTAATGAAGTAATCACAAGCTTTGTACCTTACTAGCTGGCTTTTCTGCCTCTGTGCCTGATTATTGGACTCCTCAGGGTGTATTCTTTTTGGAAAGATCTTGCCAGTAATGAATGAGTCCTATTTTCCATATTGACCTCAAGAGGTACATAATTACATAAATCTACCCAACCATAACAAGGACGTGTGCATAGAAAATATATTTCATGGAAGGATTTTGTAGTGCTTACAGTGCAGTTAAGTTGAAATTACACAGCTATTTATGGGAAATGTCTGGTTAGTTATACCCTCTGCTGTGCCTTCCCTCAATTCTGTGTCATGGAAGAAACATCTAATCTGTATCTGCTGTGAGGTTGGCTGTTTCTATATTTTGGTTAGAAATAATCTTAACAATAGGAATGAACTTACGGAGCTCTTTAATACCTTTACAATAATGTTCATTTTCCAATTATAGGAATTTTAGCACAAAATGAATTTATTCTTTGATAGTTTTAGGTCAGTCAGTCAAGAAATCAATTGCTCTGTATCTGTAAACATCTTCTGCCTGATCCAGGCTTGATTGTGAGCCTGCCGCTCATCCTTTGGTTAAGGGCAGGGCAATAGGAGACTTCAGAAGGTGCAGTTTCTCTCCTGGGTATGGGTAGGATGATGGAGGGAACTTCACTTTGGCAGTGTAACATTTACTTAGGGCAGTGGAGCAGCATTTGGACTTGCATTCAACTGTACAGCTCTGCTGCTGAGCTGCAGCTGTCTTAGGGTGAGAAACACTTTTTGGGCAGGGAATTCACTTTTATTTGACTTAAGACATTTAATTTCTTCATTTCATATGCCAGCTTTACTTGCTCCGAGCGAGACGAACAGGGACTATTGTGTTCTCTCTCTTTCCTTGCACCCACCCCTCTGTGCCTCAGCTCCGTCCCTGGTGGTCACCTTCCAGCATTGATTCGAACTGGGAATTCCCAAATTCTTAATTTCTCATTTACTCCATAGTTCTTTTCATTGTAGGTTATTGCTTCAGTGGTAAAATGGGAGAATTGGTTTATTTAATATGTACTGATTCCTATTTGTGGAACAAACAATTAGGAGATGCATGATTGATTAATGGTCCTAATTAATATTGAGTAGGTTTCCATACCAAATAAAAACAACCAGTTTTCTTGTTATCCTTACCAGATTAGCATAAAAGTAAACTACATGATTAATTTAAAATTGCTGCTTTGAACTGTGGAATCTTACTCTCACAATCAAGCTGATTGTGAAATGGAAACTTAATTCCATTTTATTCTTGTACAACTTGGCACTGAACTAACAACCTTAGATATTCTGCATGTAGTGGAAATACTTTTCATGCAGTAGGCATTGAAATAGCTTGAGGGAGAGACACCTGTGCAGGTTTTGTGTATAACTGGGGTAATAAACACTTTATTTGAACAAGATACTAACAGGCTTACTTGCACAAGAAAAATTTTGGCTGAGAAAATGATGACTGAATTTTTCTAATTCAGGAGGCTCACATGTTTTTATTTATTTTTCCTCTGATCTGCAGTATATAATGTAAATTCAGAGCTTGGGAATGGTCTTAGGAAAATTTGTTGGAAGCCAAAACCCCTTTCACCTGAAGAGATTGTGCCTGGAGCCGGTCCTGAGAACCAGGAGCAGTTAGTGATTCAAGAGTGGCATCCAGGCTGCCTCTATATAATGAGCCTGCTCCTTTCTTTTAGACTGGTACCTTTAAATGCTAAGCCAATCTACTATTCCAGGAATCACCACAGAACCAGTGAAATCAAGGTGAGCCACCATTTATTTATTCCATCTTTTATGCAGAAAGTCTGTCCCGGGCTCTAGGCAACCTGTCATCAATTAGCCACACAATTCATAACAATAAAAGCAAAAAAAGCAGCAAGCCATACCCCTGTTTGCCAACTGCCTTAGCTTAGGGGAAATGAAATCATCCAGCCCCTCGTATTCTCTTAGGCCCTGCAACTCGGGCCCTATCAAGCATATACAAGCAGAAACAAGCTATGTCTCTGGGAGAGTTAAAAATGTACATGTGAATATGTTCCAACAGATCATGAAAGTTCCTAGCTTACAAAGCTGGCTGTGCCACGCTCTTCTATGGATTGTTATTTTCTTTCTGAAGAGAGAAGCAGCATCTGGACCTACTCAGTCCCCTGCACAGTATTCCTCACCCACGTCAGCAGGCTGGAGCTCCAGTGCGACTGGCCAGGGTCAGCTCTGGACTGCCTGGAATCTTCTTATTAAACAAGCCTGGAGTTTTGGATCTTGACCAAAGCCCCACAGTTGAACACACTGGGACAGTTGAAAAGTTCCTTTTCTAAATCAGAACTCAGTTGGAAAAGGTCATTGGTACACACTGTGTGCTCTGACTGCAAAATCTTATCCTAGCATAGCTAGGATTAAAAACCTATGGAGCGGTCTGCTTTCATCCATCTATGTAATAGGCAAGGGGATAGGCTACATTGGACTTTCTGAGATCAGAATAAAACTGGCAGTTTAGGATCATCTTGGTTTATTTGGAAAAAAATTATTTAAAACTTACATTCTTAGCAACTGTCCCATGGTAGAGTTTTCCCAGTAATTAAACATCTGTCAAAGGCTGTCTCTGAATTGTGATAATATAAAGTTATAATGTATTTAATATGATTAATATTTGGGGGGCAGGATGGTGTGATATCTAATTTCAGTCCTGCTTCTGTTTTCCTGGATGTTTCTAGGCTACTATCTTCTGGCTAAGAGAAAATACAGTAACATTGTTTACTGGTGCTAGATTAACCCAAGGCTATTGACAAGGTAGATGGAGATGTAAAAATGGGACTCCCAGTACACATTAATCGGGGAGATTGGAACATGATGCTTCCAGTGGAGAGGAGTTGACCTTATTGCCTTAAAAAAACCATCCCCTGCAAAACCCACACTATAAAATAACACATCCAGCCCTCCTCCCCCCAGAAAAGCCAATACCAGACTGGGTTTTCTGATTTTCTAGATTCTGTGATTGAAGCCAGCTCCCAACCAGCACTTTTCTGAAAGGCTTAGCTGAGCAGTAGTGAAACTGGTTATGTCTATAGAGGATTCTTTGGGTTTAGTTTTCAACATAGAATATTTGCAGTATATTTTTCCTTTGCAGTGTCATGCTTTGGTAACTAATGCATGAAAAATTCACTGTCAAGTCAGATCATTTGACATACTGTCATGGTATTTCTTTTTGGAAGAGGCAGATCTTAGAATGGATCTTCATCTGGTGTAAATTACAGTGCTTCCATTACATCAGTGGAATAATTTACACAAGCCAAAGGTCTGCAATGTTATCCAGGGACCAGGTGTGCCACATGTTTTAGTTTCTTTTTTTCCCCTATTGTCTGTAAATCATCATGTATATATAATGATTGGAGGTTTTCCAGTGTGGCACTGCTCTGTTTGTTGTGGTGTGTGTAGCTAATGCTAACCACAGTTAGCAGTGGTGCAATTAAAATATTATCTTTACTAATGCTTACCTTGCGTATAAAGTATATCCATAACTCTGGAAATATTCCTAACTGCCTGGCTGTAATTTGGGGGTAGGCGAAACTCCCATAATGCACATGCTTTTAAGCTGGAAAAACAACAAATAAAAATTAACAATTGTTGTTTGCTGCTTTTTTTGGGCCATAATCCAACACAGCCCTGAAATGCCTGAATTAAGGCTTGGATTAGGGCCTCATTCAGTTGTTGGGATGTTGTTACTGAGCAGTTTCACAGTCCTTTAAATCCTAATTGGAGAATGTGAAAGAGACCTTTTCTTTCCTTCTGGGTGAGAAGCTGGACCCAGTTTTGACCTCATGCGTGGTCAGTCGATGCTGTTTCAGATATTGTTTAATGTTACGGATGAAAATAACTGCATTTGGAGCCCTGGGAAACTTGCATCAGAGTTGAAGATTATGTGCAATGAAAAAGGCAGGTTTCAGTATTTTAATTCCCAATCTGTAGCAGATTACTTAGTATTTTCACTGATACCACTGTAAACTTTCTGAGAGAGGAGCAGATCTTTTTGCCTGATCCCTCAGGAGCTGGCTAAGCCCTTGCTGGAGCTCCAAGTGTTGCCATAAAATAGATTCTAATGACACTTACAAAACTACTAATAATGTTACTTAAAGGTAGCTGGTTATTTAAAGGAGTCTGGTTTGTCTCCTTCTGACTGAAATATCTTCTTATTTAAATAAAGCATTGGGGTATCATCAACCTTATGGTTCAGTAAAGTGAATATAATTAAGCAAATTACTTATGTCCATAAATAAGCATATTGTTCTTTCCCATATTTTCTGTCAGCTCCTAATAGAGTGGGGCAAGCTATAAAGCACGAATAAAGGAATCTATGTATGCGTATGTGGGAAAAAAGTAAAAAATGTTTATTATCTTGATGAATAAATATCAGGGTGTGTCTCAAAAAAAAGAAAACCAAAACATTGTGAATGTTGGTGTAGTTTCTTTTCTTTCCCAACTTTTATGGGAATATTTAGGAAAAACTTAAAGTTTAAAAAATATTTTTCCTATGGCAAAATTGCTGTATTTCCAAACAAGAGGCAGAAAATTGTATAAAAATGAATTTATCTTGTTTTGAAAAATTAAGCTTTTCATTTCAGCTAACTTTACATACTAGAAAAAAAATATACTTGGACATCAGGTACTTCCCTATTGAGAAATCTCTTGACTGATTTCCATGTCTAAATATTCCTCAAAGCAATGAGGTAAATAATCCCTGTCTTTTCCACAAAGCCTGTAACTGCTGTCCCCATATCCAGGAAGATCACTGTCCTTGCTAGAGCACTGCTATGGATGTTTCCAGTATTGCTGACTTTGACACATGTTGGTGACATTTCCCATGTTGGGAAGAGACACTTATTTCACTGGTTCCTTGCTTTGCAGGATCATGAGGGAGCACTGAAAAGGGGTGTGAAGGGAGAAGAGAAATTACACCTTTCTTTCTTCCTTGCTGTAAATCAGCATGTATTTCCCTTAAATCTTAGGGAGTTGTTGGTTTAAGATCTTCAATGTCTGTGCTATTTAGTGTTCTCTGGAATTGGCTCAACACTAAGTAACGTGTTTGAACGCAAGTTATTGTTTAATATTACATATTAGTAAACCACCTTATGTTCAGAACAAGAATAACCAAGGAAATGTGCATAAAAAAAGTGAATGACCTACTTACACTTAATGGGTTATCGTAATGATATAAGATATGATTTTTTTATTTCCTCTAAATAATTCTTTTTAGCTTTTTGTTGCTGCTTTGCCTTGGTTTGTTTGGGTATTTTTCCCCAGCTCATAAGCATGACTGAAAAAGGCTGTAGTAGTTTGGGAAAATGGAAATACGAAGTATGATATTGTCATCAGCTTTAAAAATTCCATTCCAACAAGCAGTTCCTTTAGTTGCATTTATCTGCATGCAAGTTTTTATAGCTATGGACTAAAGCAGTCTCGTACAGTTATTGTGTTGAAGCTGAGAAGACATCTATTTGATAATACTTAATAGCTTGACATCACATCAGTTTCCGTAATTACCTTTTCATCTCTTATGCTGCCGCTTTTTCTTTTCCAGTGAAGCAGATATTGCACTCTCAGTTACTTGAGGAGATGGAACTGTTGCACTGTGTTAAGTATCTCTACTGTGGCTGTAATGGTGGCAAGTCACTTCCAAAAAAACCCCCAGCCAACCAACCAACCAACCACCCAACCTGTATTTCACTTTCTCTGTCTTTATAAATAAATTCAAAGTAAAAAGTTACATTTATTTGCTTATTTATTGTTATAGCTAATTAGGACATTATTTGACTCCAGTGCTAGAAGCATGAGAACTTAGAATTCTAAATCTGAATGCAAGAAGCATAACATCTCTGAATTTACATACGTTTGTCACTGTGGTATAAGGAAAAGGCTGTAGGTTCTGGCTTGTATTGCTAGAAAGTCAAGACAAATGTTTAAAAGAAGTTGCGCTTTCTCATTATAAGTGATCTTTGGTTGTGATCAAGGCAGTGTAAGCAAATGTGGAACAGTTGTTCCATTTTCATGATTATGTTGACAAAGCTTTAATGTGGAGAAAACATATTTCTCTTAAAAGCTGTGAAGGACACTAATAATAACCAGAGAAAAGTCCATAGCTAGAAGAAATAAGTAAAACTTATGATGTTTAAAAGTAAAATCTGTTCCAAAAGCGTGCATAGTGTGTTTTAAAAACCACTTGAGCAGGTGTGCAAGTATGAATATGGTGATTTACACCTAGACTAAAGCTAAGCCATTAAAGCATCAAGAAGCCCCTTTTTTTTCAACTGAAACACACCAAAGGGTGAAATATCATTGTAGAAGAACTGCTTTAAAGAACAGACAAGGTGCTGAAACCATGGGGACTAGGTTTCTTTATATGTAGTTAATAGTGACATTGGCAGCTCATGAGAAGAAATCAGGCTGAAGCAGTATTATTTGCTTAGCTGTTGTCTTCCAGCAGTCTCAGCTTTAGTTCACTGAATATGCCAAAATATGACCTGCAGTGTATTACTGAGACTTTTGGCTGTGAAGAGCATGGACTGGGTACTTTCTAGAAACTGAAAAAGAAACACCTCATGTACTTGTGAGTGTCTCAGAAAAGAACTGGTGGATTTCTTTTCAGTGGATGAAAGGTGGGTATTTGGACTTTCAGTACTAGTGTTGTTAATGTTGCATGTGATGTAGCTATTTGTAAGTAACGGATATCTCAATCTCTAAAATGTTTCTAAAAATTATTAGCATAATGCTAATAACTCAGAAAATACAACTTGCTGTCATTCATTCTTGCAATACAATTAATCTTTTTATGTTCCATTTAATTTACTTTTTTTTAATTTTTTAAGTGACATAAAGTTTAATTTGTGTAAGATACCTGCAACTAAAGAGTGTGAATATAAAATGGTCAGATGATATAAACCTGAAAAGTAAATTTGGTCTTCTGTAATATTCTCTGATGTCCCTGCTGCATATTCAGTGGAGTAGGAAAGACTTTTCTGAGTGGGCTCTATTCAGCTCGCTATCTCAGATGGATTTGCCTTACTTCAAAGTAAGGAAACTAAACATAGTTCCTGGAGATATTTTTAAGATATGGCCAGAGAAGCAGATGAAGTACAGGATCACCCTTGGCCAATTTTTGGAACAAATTTCTTTTCATGGAATGGAGCTGCATGACTTTTCACAATATATGATTAGCCAAGCAATGCTGAAATAATCATATAGTATCTTGAATTGGCAGGGACCCATAAGCATTGCTGAGTCCAACTCCCATATTAACATGTTAATGCCAAAATTAGTAATGCCGTCAAGAAGTGAGTAAACTGAGTAAAGCCATAGATTACAGTTTGATAATGAAAATGGCTCCCAATTTTATAAAAGTTATTTATTTACACAAATCAGGTATTAAAAAGAACCTAGATCTAAAAAAAAAAAAAAAAAAAAAAAAAAAAAAAAAAAAAAAAAAAAAAAAAAAAAAAAAAAAAAAAAAAAAAAAAAAAAAAAAAAAAAAAAAAAAAAAAAAAAAAAAAAAAAAAGTGATTTTTATCTTTCCAACTTATTGCAGACTAAGGTCAAATTTCTGAAAAGTTACCTTTATTTGGCCAGCTAAAGAGGAAGGAACATACTTGGTGAGTAACTGTCCTCAAAATTCTCAAGGAGAATAGGCAAGAGAGGTAAAGATTTCAGTGTTCTAAATTGGGAGGCTTTTGGGCCTAAATTTGAAAGAAGCAATTTATTTGCCCTTTTTACTTCAGGTTGAGTGGTAGTCGTACATCATGTCATTAGAAAACAACAATAAAAGCAATCTTTCCAGCTGAACAGCCAGAAACAAAGGGCAACTTTCAAATATTACACATTCCTCAACTGAAAACAGGAACAAAGTGATATTATATAACCCTGGGGGGGGTTGTGGTTTGTTTCTTTTTTTTACTTAAACTTCGAAGTACCTTATATCCTTTGATGTAATTACTTACAGCTTTTAATATTTTTATGAAAATGGATGACATCTTAAAATATTGCTGTTTCATGGTACAGTGGAAAAAGATCTTAAATTATGAATTTCATAAATAATTTTCTTGCAGAATATTAATCATATCCAAAAATGTAGCATGATAAAATTGTATTTACATATTTGAAATACTTCACAACATATACATAATATGTATAGTATAGGCTTTATGTAATACAAAGGTAAGCATCCTAGCCTCCTTAGGAAGAAGTTGTACAGGAAACTCAGCAGAGTCTGTTTTCTCTGAATACATTCCATGAACAGAAAAAGAAATAAGCAGGAAAAAATAAGTTCTGAAGGAGGCTTCTGAGTGTTGTTAGTAATTTTTAGGCATGGTATTTGCAAAAAATGTGTCCCCAGTTAAATTATTTGTGATGCTACGTCCATCAGAGGTATTAAGTACTTCAGGATTAGCTGATAAACTCTGCTCTTTCTCCTGAAGGCACTACATACCAGTAAAATATTTCCCACATAGTTAAAATTTGCAGCAAACGGTTTGTGTTAATTATGCAAACTAAATATCCAGTAAATGATTTTCATGTTCCTAATAGAACAAAATACAAAGCATGGCTTAAGGCTGTAAATAATATTAGAACTAGAAGATTACCTAATAATTCCATTTGAATTCAGACATCGGGTTTTTGCAAAGCCAGACATGTGCAAGCTGAAACTGGAGGTGAGTCAAACAAATGCACAAGCTATTCTATAGATATATATTAAAAGACTCCAGCTCTATGCGTAGGTTATTCCAAAATAGTATGAAGCTTGCAAAGGGGTGCCAACTGTTACCCTGAATACAACATCATGACCAAACCTGCTAGTGAAACCATGTGGCAGCCTGTTGGATGCAGACAGGCATTTGCACTCCTTTTATGAAAGACATTTTCTGTAAGTCAAGACAGAAGCCTAAATATTATAAGTAAATTGACGGTCAGTAAATACAGCCACTGGTGAATTGCTGCTACTTTTACCTTAGTCAAAATGGTTATGCAAACAGTATTTATTTATCTGTTTATAGTGGGCTTATCTCAATTATTTTTACTTTTATGACTGTTCAGTAGATTTATAATAAACAGCAAGATTAATTCTCATTAGCTTGTTTTTTTTTGTGGATGCAGAAAACAAATATGAGCTGCAAGCTGGTACAATTCATTAACTTAATAATGTAAAATTAAATGGGGACGTTATTCAGTTCAGATATGCTGGGACTATGGACACTGAGATAGATTGCTGTAAGGACTTTGTCACAGGAGCACTGAATTGGTTTTCCCAGTCAGTGCAACCTACTTACCTTTATTCCATCTAGGAAAATATTCAAGTATATGCTTTACTTCAGGGTCATACTGACATTCTGTGCTGGATCTGGGACATAATAATTGCCTAAATGTAGGCATCTCACACCATTTGAGAACCTATAATATGTCCTGCTTTGCCTTCAACTGCTAGACCAGAAGAGCATGGGTCTTCCTGTACATCCTGTGTTGCATCTGCTAGCCTTATTTAGAGGTCTTGCACTCTTTGGCATCTAAAATATCACTAGATGACCTATATTAAAGCAACTGAATCAAGCCCAGTGTATTGATGAATATATGTGCCTGTGCTCAGTTTTTCTTCTGCATTGTCTGTATATGTTTTACTGGCTGCCTTGTACTTGAAGACCTTATTTTTGTCACGTGCAAACCTGCAATTGTGTTTTTTCCATGGGTAATTTACAGACTTATTGAACTTATTAATGCATTTAGTACAATATTTTGAACTTTATAAAATGTCAAAAAAAAAAAAAATAGAATTCTTGACTGAAGAATGTGTTTTACCTGAAATTTTAGCTTGAGTGTAAAGAGTTAACTAGAAAATTCAACAACTAATCACTGGTGCAGTTACAGAATAAAACAACAAGCACATTAATTATTGCATATGCTAAATCTATACTGAGAGGATTACTGTGAACAAATAGAATGTTGTATAATGTGTCATGAGAAGTCCAGCCCAGAGCAAGGCACCATGGTTTCTGAGAGTGAAGGTCAGTCATTCAGGGAAGTAATCCAGGTTACGAGGTAAATATCTAGAGCCAGAGAGTAAGAAGCCAGAGCAGGAGCAGGAATGAAGGCTTAGGAATCCAGAGTTCAGCTGCAGCAGGATGTATATCAACCCAATAGCCTTCCCTTATACAAATGGAGTATCTCACATGTCAGGATTTCATTTTGAGGAAAATTGACTGTGAATAGTGAAGACCTGCCAGAACCTGCCAGTAAACATGAGACTGGCAGCAGGCCAGGACTCATCATTGTGCTTTTCCTGTTCTCATGACCTGCAAAGGGTTTTAAAGCAAAATACATGCACTCCCTTTTATTTTTAATTGACTTGTTTTTTACAAGGTGGGAAGGTAAACCAAGTTCAAACTGCTTGATAATGCAAAAAAGGAGTATCCCCTTTGATGTTTTTTGCATTCCTGGTACTCCTGATATTGATTAAATGTGAATTTATTTGCTATGGGATACCTTTATCTTGTTTTGTGTGGGTATGTAGATGTTTTGTGGGAGGAGGTTGTAGAGCAAAGATAAGATTTAGAAAATGTTTACTTGCTTCTGATACATACAATGCTGATGATAGGCTTTTCTTCGAAACTGGGAAAACATGTATTTCATTAAAGCTTGATTACTAATAAACCACTTTGAAATGGAGCATTGGAACTAAACAAAAAGAAAGAACAACCTGATGCTGATAGTAGTAGATATGAGGTTAATGTCATGGAGCCAAATACAGTTAATGCTGTGTGGCTCATGAAGATCTCATTCAATCTGGTAAAAAGTTAGCTGTTACAGATCTAAAGCATTACTGAATAGGACACTTGTTGCCAAAGGTGACTGCTGTTAAGCCCATATTTTATAGGCAGAAGACCATAACCTCTCAGAGATAATAGGTGAAATGAGCCAAAATGTGGGAGGACATTTTCTACTTATGTGCAGAGGAGATAAGCAGACTGGTTTATAAACACAGATTTGCAGTTACTGCATTAATTGCTTTCTTTGTGCAAAAGCAGTGTTTGAGCATACAGTTGAGACCTTTCCTCAACCACACTGTTCAAAGAAGACCGAATGCGTATAAATCACTGAGGCTGCATGCCCAAAGGGGATGTGTGTGCAGCTTTACAGAGGAAAAATATACAAGCCCATATGAAAAACTGTTCTGCAAGGCCTTGTTTACATGTGCAGAGTTGATTAGCTGGGTTTTCCCACTATGCTGAAAATGGTATAGTACTGAAATCTGTGAGGACTTACCTGTACCAGTTATGTTTGAAGTAGAATATAATGATATTATTAATATATAATTATATTATATATAATATCTTGTGACGCATCCATTTGCTTTTTATTGGTTTTGGTTTGAAGATTTAAAGGGACTTTTAAGATTTGCTTGCTACTCTGTAGTTTGTAGATTCACTTGTACTCTGAAATGGTTGCAGCAAGGCTGTGGCTGTCATTCAGTGACATGGTGAAAGCCTGTCGCTGAAATGGAGTCATCCTGTACACTACATTCACAAATCATACCTTTTAGCTAGTGAAACTTGGTGGGAGCTCGCTTGAGTCTTGGTGATATGACAGCCTTAAAAAGGGAGGTCTTATATGAAGGTAAGGAGGGGGAATTTTGAATTGTAAAACTTTCGCCCCATGTTTCAGTCTTCTGCTCAATCTGGCTGCTGCTGTGATGGCAGTAGGCTAGTGGATTTGGTCTTCCTTACAGGTTGTTAGCATATGCAATCAGCTAACTGCAGTGTTAGTGTCTGCGTAGACTACTGTTTTACTACAGTAATAAGGTATAGAATATGTTGGTTAGTTTGCCTCATGCATTACTTTTTTTCCTTGCACAGAAATGGTCAATGAGTGGGGTTGCATTGATGAGGACATAAAAGGTCTCTTTCAGAACACTGAGATAATAAACTAAAGCAGAACCTTCCTGAATGCTAGGAAATCAAGAACTACAGAGTTAAGGACACACTTCTAGTAAGGGATAACATAATCTATCAAGGTGTTCCTGAATTGTTTCAACTTTAGCAGACCTTTTCTACAAATCCACCTGAAAGTTTTAAAATTGAGATGACCTTTTTCTAGACTTCAGGTTTGAGTGGAACCTTGCTGGGTTTATGGTGAAAGGCAAATCTGTGCTTGCCTATGAACTATTGCACTCTTATGTTTCCTTAATTTATAGATGTTTAGATTGATATTCTTTTCTGATTCAGTCTTTGGTGTAACATTAAGTTCTACAACAGGAAATTTATGAATAAACCTGTATATAATGGTAGTGAGGCTATTTTTGTAGATGTCCTTTGCCTATTTACTTCCACCTACTTAAAACTGGTGTGTTAATGGTTAGCAGGTGTATTGGTAACTAAGCACCAATTAAGTACTACGCACCAAAGGTGCTTTTGGTTTATCACCAGCCACCAAAATGAGAGTTTGTATATTCTAAGTAAATCTATGAATTGTTTCAATAATAGGAGATGAAATAAATCTGGAAATTGATTTTGTGCCAAAGTGAACAAAAAGATAACTTTGTCCTCAGTGCCAAGAAGATGTGTTTTCACCACTAGATAATTAACATGCATTTACTCATGCCAATGTAGAGAAACAGCCTGGATTTTATTGTAAAGTAGCTGTGTGAGATAGTGTTACTACAGTGATGGCTGATCTTGTCTCCCTTGGGATTTTACAGTGCATTTTCTAATACTAGTTTTCCTACTATGAAAAGTAAACCAAAAGCCCCACACAAACAAAAACTGTCCTGCTCCCTGTCAAAGAAACCAAATTTGTATCTATACAGATGTATTTTCTTTTTGTAAGATTATCTCTTAATCTATATTTATTCCTTTCCAACCAACCACAGTTATATCAGGTATAGAACATGAATAGTGTAGGCCTAATTTGAAACCTGGTAGCCCAGACAGAGAGGGAGAGAATGGCAATGCTCGTGGTGATCCCTTCCTTTCTGAAAGCACAATAGAGAATTTTAGGGGATGGTGAAGGAATATTTTAGGGAATGAATGGGACTGAAATTAAAGAGACAGAAGAATGTGCTGAGGTTTAGTAAGAAAGAATATGCAGTACTGAATACATGCTTCTAAAGCAATTACTGTAAAAGAAATGTGTCAGAATTTCCAATCTAGCAACTGATAAAATAATGGGTCATGTTAAAACCAAAAAAAGCAGTTTAGCTTTTCAGTTGCCTTCTGTGTTGGTTTAAGGTTTTAGTGTTTTGCCCTTCTTTCCCCCCTTATTTTTTTACAGTTAGTTTCAATTTTAAAGCTGTCTTCTGCATGCTTGGGGCTAGAATTAACTATTTCTTTTCATGACAGCTTATACCCTCAGAATTGCAGGAACCACAATCTGTAGTTTTAAGAAGAATACCATACATCTTCAGACCCATCATGAAATCATGAGAATAGATAGGGTAACATATCCTGTTACTCCTTGTTACTGACAGGTGTGATTATATTTGAATCATATATAACTTAGAAATAGGTAGAATTGTACTTCATATTAATATTCCATTCAATAATGGAATAATAATTATGCTTGATAATATTTGGAAGGAGTTTTATTGTTACAGTTATGATAAATGTGTTCTACTCATGAATAGCAGGAGATAAAGATTTCCTGAGTCTTAGTGAAAGCCATGAATGTTAGACTAGTCAATTTAGAGTAATTTATTCTATGTAAATTAAACTTTAATTCAAAATAAGATTAACTTTTGCATTTTATTTGTAATGTACACACTTTATGTGCTTTTTTGAATTAGACTAGATGTGTATTTAAATAGGAAGGATTTGAGATACTTGAAAAGGTTCAGCCAGACTAAACCTAAATAGAACATGGTATAATACATTTTCTAAGTGCCTTTTCGTACCATTACTCTCCAAAATTTCCAAATCTGATCAGTTATGCTGTTTCTGTAAGAAAAGATTATATTGACCTGAATTCAGAGGTAAGTGGCAGCTAAGAAATAAGGTTGAAGAGTTTAAAAATAACCAGTCTGAAACATTGCCTGTAAAAGATATTTGGTGCTGCATTATACCTTAATTTTATTTTTTGTGTGTGTGAAAGTGGGACAGTCTAAGAGATATCTGTATAAATAAATTGCAGGAAACTATTCTCAAATGTGTGGTTTCTTGTTTCAGAAGTAAGCTTGTCTGAGGTTTCTCACTCCTGTCATAGATCAGATGAAAGAGCTTTTTCTGCAAGCTGTTTATTGCTCATATGCTCAGATAACAATTGCTAAAACAGTTTAGCTGCCTTTCAGTTTTTGGTAACATGCTGATTTCTGAAAACTGCTGTCAGGGCTTGAAACTTCAGTTTAGTGGTGTAGAGATGATTCCATGTAAAGCTAATGCAGATAAGAAGGCATAGAACAATAAGCATTGGAACTATGATTTCTGATAGTATTTTATAAACTATGACATCCTTTATATATGAAGTAAGTCCATAGGTGATTAATTCTGATTTGCCCCAATGGGCTTAGAATTTTTCAGCTCATGGGTGGAATACTGTCTTTGATGGTGTTGGGATTCTTGGACACTGTTCTGGTTCACTAATGTGAAACTTTGTGGTGGTCTCTAAAACAGTGTACAGACACCCAGCTATTTCAACTGTGTTAATCCATCTCTTTTTGTTATCATTGATACTGATATATTGATTTGTGCTTTAATGAAAGCTGGCTGCAAAATGTGAATTCGTTGTTCATAGCTCCAAATACAATAAACTTAACTGTTATAATCTGAAAGAAGGGGAGGGAACTGGTGTGATCTGTAGTCGTGCTGTTTCATCTCAGTGGAAAAATTCTTGTATATAAAAAAGCTCTTCAGAAAAGACCTAGAAAATTAGCAAGGGACCTTTCTGGGGAATTTTGACACGACCTACTACTTAAATAAAGCTGTGTGAACAGTAATGTGCACAATTCTGTATCAGTAAGTGTCACACATCAATGAACTTCGGAGCATTTTACTTGTGATTAGTGACTGGAAGGCTCAATATGTGTGAAGATCAAGTCTTAAACATTTATGACAATTGAAAACCTGAAATAGTTGAAGTTTAATGGGCAGCTTTGCTTTAGAGGACATTGCTTTGTTGAAAAGAAAATGCTCCACATGTGCCTACTTTTCATATTCCAAACATGCTCTGTGGTGCGCATGCAAGACAACTTGTTAGGAAACACTGGAGTATACTTGATTAAAGGATGTTTGGAGCTCCCTCCCACAGAACCAGCTAGTGGCCGTTTTGTACTTCAGCATGTATTTCTACAGATATCTGGCACTCTGTGCATTTTCCTGTGATGCACATTTAATTTGCTTTATAAATTAGGTGTCATTTAATGCTCTATGTACCTATGAAAATGGTGCCCTCTCACTATCTGCTTGGTATTGCTTGCTAACCATAAACTCTGCTCCTCATAAACTCTGCCTTGGTGATAAATTTCAGATTAAAAAGGATGGTGCCAAGCAAGCAGTGGAGTATTACTGAGCTGAATGATGCATCTCTGCTGGAATATGCTTTTACCTTGTGATGAATGATGCCATTTCAGGTGCCATAACCTGATCAGGACTTTACTTTGAGTAAGTCAGGGCAATAACATGAAATAGAATGAAAGAAAATGCACAAGCAGTGATTTTTTGAGTGTAAATGGGAAGGAAAATAAACTCTAGCCAAGGATTGAAAATGAATCTCATAAAGCTTTGTGCTAACCTGGACTTTCAGACTGATTCTCATTCCACATTTTTTGGATTTAATCTGCCTCGGGATCTGAGAGATATTTTTAAAGAAATGGAATAGCTGTCTGAACTCTGGAAGACTGAAGCTATTTCTGAATGAAATAGCCTTTCTGGCTACATCTCAGTTTCCCATCTGTATTAAAATACTGGAAAATGGGCTTTTGTTCTTCTGTACTATGGTGGGATATAATCAGTTATAGAGACACATGAAATGTAGATTTTTATTTCACACACAGACACACACACACACACCCCTTCATGTTTGGGTTAGTAGCTGTTACTAACAGGAATTTTGCCTTACCAATCTCTCTTTGTATTTACCTAGTTCTCTGAGTATGAAATGTATCTAGGGTACAAAATATATGGGAACTGCAGGGTAGCAGGAAAAGAAACCCAGCGATTTGCTAAAAGCTGCTGATCCCTGGGATAACAGCTTCTCAGCCTTTTTAATATGTGGGCCCTTGAAATTGTTGGGGTGTAGAGGACTGTAGAGCAATCTAACACTACTAACAACATACTTGCTTTTCCTCCAGCTTTCTTTAAACTGAGGGGCTGAGATCCATGTCCTAGCTACATCCCAGTTCCATGTTGGGAGTAAACCACCAATTTCCACAACACTGGCTTGGTTGTTTTCCTTTGTGTCCTGGCTTTTATTTAGGAAGAAACATTGGGGGATGCCTAGAAGGGGACTTTGACACCCTGTGGTCAGGGCTCAGGTTTGGAATATCAGGACATCTAAGGCAGTCAGGGCACACTACTGTATCTGCTGTTTATGCATTCCATATGTAGCTGTAGTTATGTTTACTGCTGTTTTGAGAGTATTGCCAACATCTTTACCAAGTAAACTGGGAGAAAGCCTGTAATTCTCATTAAAAGAAGTTAATATGCAGAGAAAGACAAACAATGGAGGAGGTTTGCTAAAGCCATACTGAAGTATTAAAATCTGAGTTTGGGTATCATACGCAGTTTTCTGTGTGGAATAAGTATTTCTAAAACCTCTTGCATCCTCCCAAGCTGTTTTCATTGCTTAGCTCTATGTAGGTGCCTGGTTAACTGCAGATAACTCAAGGGAACACCATATTTTGAGCATTAGGCCCTTGCACCCCTTGTCTCATTGAGAAACCAGGACCAAATATTTGCCTGTTGTTTCAGATGAATGGATGGATACCTCCTGGCATGAAGGTTATAATTCAAAGTATATCTGTTCTTATAAGTAAGCTGCAGCTACCTGGCTGAGAAAATTGGTACTGAGACACAGTAGAAATGGAGACTTTTATAAGATAATATTTACCATTACTACTCATATAGAGGTGGTCTGTGATTACTATGCAATTTAGTGATGTTACCATGAGTGGCTGTGTATTATTTCTGTGCTCTGCACATTAACAGTGATTACACGAAACATCTGGAAATATATTTAAAGAATGATGCAAGTAATTTGGTTTTAATTATCTCAATATTTATTTATATGTAATTTAGTGGTGACGTCATAGCAGCCTTCTAGTATCTGAAGGGGACCTATATGGATGCTGGGGAGGGACTCTTCATTAGGGACTGTAGTGACAGGACAAGGGGTAATGGGTTCAAACTTAAACAGGGAAGGTTTAGATTGGATACAATGAAGAAATTCTTTGCTGTGAGGGTGGTGAGGCACTGGAACTGGTTGCCCAAGGAAGATGTGAGTGCTCCATCCCTGGCAATGTTTAAGGCCAAGTTGGACGAAGCCTTGGGTGGCATGGTTTAGTGTAGGGTGTCCCTGCTTATGTCAGGTGGGTTGGAACTAGATGATCTTGCGGTCCTTTCCAACCCTAACTATTCTATGATTCTATGGTTCTATTTAATGTGTACTGTGATATGCAGTTCATTTGTTTATAGCTTGCAGTGCTATATGGATGATTTTATGAATTGAAGTTTGACATTTATAAAGGCTGTAAAGGTTTCAATGGAGAACAGATTGTAAAGCTATTTGCATGGTTAATTTAAAGAAGTGTGTTTGAACTGAATTTTTCTAGAACTTAGTTGCCATGATAGCAACACCATCCACATACAGGAAAATATTTTTTGCAAGAATCCCCATAACCTTCTTATTTTGTTCTTTCTGGGAGGGAAGTTTCCAGTCTACAGTACATTGATCACAATGTGCCCCAGATATTTTCCTTTGTACAGCAGTCTCAGATATGTTTTATCTTTATGACATACAAACAGCTGGTTTCACACAGCTAAATGAATTGCTTCTGTCTATAATGCCTCTTTGTATTGCTACACTTTGATAAACAAAATATAGATAGGACAGTAGGACAATGAACTATAATACTGTATGCTTCAAATAGAAACATTTGGATGCCTACTCTCAAATGAGTTTGAATTTTTTAAATGTAAACCTACCATCCCAAGCTGCAATTTTGTTACAATGTCTTTTTTTCCTTTTTCTTTTTAATTGGCAAGAACATGCACTAAATGTCTATTACACATATGCTAAATGTATGTTGAACCTGGTACATTTCCAGACTGGGCTATTTGAAAGATAGGAAAAAAAATCCATGCATATAAATCCATCCAAAATTCAGAATGAGTGAAATCCCAGAGTAATTGTGTCTGTTTTCCATTTATTATATATGCTGTCCAGCACAGAACAAGATATTATAATGTCATGCATAAGCCATAAGCTAAAATGTTGTGGGGGATTTTAATTAGTGGAAAGAAAAAGGGAAACCAGTATTTCAGACTGTGGCTCACATTCCTTGACTCCTGAACATGCAAAGAAACTGAATCCTTACCTGAAGACAACTGGAATGCCAACATTTGTTGTAATTTGGTGGTAAAGGGCTGCTCCAAATGAGTAAGTTCCTAGAAAAGACTTTGCAGCTTTGTGTATCTGTCCATGTCTACATCTTTTGGTAGACAGTTAAATAACATACTATATCAGTAATTTATCAGTGTTGTCTTGCCAACAGAAGTTGTTATTTTGGTTTGTTAAAAAATTCTGGTTTAGGCTCAGATACCTATTTCCAAAATCTTTGCAAATGTGAGGTGATACTTTTACTTTAAAATAGGAAGAAAAAAAATCTCCTGTTACTTTATGTTGTTTGCCATTAAAGAAAAATGTCCAAAACACTAAAATGACTTTTAAAAAGCAGTTGAGAGAAAAATTCCTAACAGAGAATAGATCTTGAGCAATGTGCTTACTAAGTGCAAGTGTGTGTGTCTCATTCAGTGGCTTCAGGTTTCAAAACCATTCAGCAATGGAAAAGAGTGCCATAGGGTCAAGTGTCCAGTTCCCTGAAGTAGGATTTTCACCATTCTCTGGGGGCTGACTGGAGTCCTTGGGATGTAATGACAGAACTGTAGGCTGGTTGTGATTAACATCTAGTGCCAGAAGATAGTAAACGGCAGCAGGATGCATTTCTCCTCACCATATGTGAGATAATGCTTTAAAGGCAGTACTGCTAGTAAGCAGTAAATAGAAGACACTGGAAGATAAATTTCTACAGCATCATTTTGATTTTTGCTATGCATCTGAGAGCTTTGAAGTTGTTCTGGCAAGCAAGTTTGGTTTGTTGCTGTTAGATACCTCAATATGCATTCATTATGCTTTCCATGGACATGAAGATTGCAAATAAATAAACCATTAAAAAATGTGCTATGTGCTGTAGTCAGGGAATTTGAGGAATGTGTGTAAATTTTAAGCATTCGCCATCTGTTTGCTGCACAAAACCAGCTGATAAATGCTGCTTCCTTCTTAACCCTAGGCTACTTCTGAGGAAGGATTACTCTAATGTAAAAGTCATTTATGTCTCTGGTTAAGTCTTTTTCAAAGTGATATTTCACAGAATCACAGAATCACTAGGTTGGAAGGGACCTCTAAGATCATCAAGTCCAACCCATGCCCTACACCTCCACTAAAGCTCCTTCATGCTGGGGGTGGAGGGCAGAAGTGTTGCTTGCTATAGTCAACATCTTAAATATTACTCTAAATATTGTGGTAACAGTGTGAAGGTTTTGCTAGATGTATTTGTTACACTTAGTGATGAGGTAACTGATGCAATCTAAGTCTATAGGCAGAGCAAGGGAAATGGTGACTAAAAATGGTGTCGATAGTTTGGTTTCTTAATATCAGCTTCTGGCAATATGCCCTTAGGAGGAATTATCTTTTTTTGTTAAAAAAGAAAATGCATGAGTGAACGTCAGTAATGGTCCAGAGGTGTACTTTCATGTATGCTGATATGAACAGCTGATGTAGAAGCAGAAAATGGATCACAAGCTACAACTTAGGTTGCAAAACTTAGATCAATGTTTTTTCTAGGTAGAGAGCTTTGATCTTTGTTAAACCATAATTCCTCCTCTGGGTGTTTTGAAGTGTTCACCATGAGAAGCTGCAGTATGAGTGGGTGGATCTGGCAGGAAACTACCACTTACAGCCTAGAAAAAAGGGAGCTGCTATGATATAAAAATAGATATACAACGTGGCACAGAAGCTCTTTTGAGATTGGCAAGCTTTCTGTGAGGATGGAAATTCATATGGAAGTGCTTACAGGAGGTATTGATCAGAGGCTGACTAGTCATTCACCGAAGGAAAACAACCTTAGCTCTTTTTGAACAGGGGGGATTTGGGAGTCAAAGCTTCGATCTGCAATAATTGAACAGAAGTCCAATCATGCTGTGAATTGAGTTAATCCTACCTTAAGCAAACACAATTATGATATTTCAAAACTTATTTACTTCTCAGAAGTACTTTGCTAAGAGGATTCAGTTTTAGTTTTAAAGCTTTTAGAACATATCTTCATGAAGGAGGATAGGATCATTGAAGGATAATTAAGCCAAATGGGTTAGAGGTGCCAGAGGAAAATACATTGCTTTGTTTTGTATTGGAAAAGTCATTAGTTATGTCTTCCATTGTTGTCAAGTTTCTTTGGGACTGCTTTGTAAGAACTGAAATTCCTGATGGGTATTAGTAACCACAGGGCAATGTTTTGGTTTCTGCATTTTTTTTTAAATAGATTTCTCTGTATTTCTGCTTCAGAGTTTCATTAACTCACACCTTTGAGATGAAAGCACCCTGCAAAGCATATGGTGACAGATAGTCTAGTAAAGGTAACTATTCTTGAAACTAACCACTTTGCATATAAGAAAGCTTTTACACACCAAAGTGGCAATAAACATTGGGGGGTGGGGTGGGAGAGGGGTAGGGAAAAAGTAATCAGTTTAGTTCAGTCATTAAAGACTGGTTAATTATAAAGCTTTGTGAGCTGACTTTTCAAACTGCTCCATTGGTACAGGCATCCAGGCAGTTCCCAGAGTGACTGCTGACCTCAACAGCTCCCAGATGCAGGTCTGTCTGAAGGAGAAATCCCATCTCCCTGAGCAGGAAGGGCCTTTGCAGTCCTTGAAATACCTTTCTCTGCGTTCTCTGTTGACTCACCAGGAGGAGACATTTTATTCTTTGGGACTGGTTTGCTAGCCACTGTGAATTAGGTTCAGGTTAAGTATCTTGTCAAGAAATTCATAGAAGTCACAAGTTATGAAAGAGTGGAGGAGTATCATGGGTGGCCTTTTCAGCGTCCTGTAAGGTCTCTAAACCTTTCCTCAATTTCAAATCTTGGAGGATGTGTTCTCATAATTTATTGTGATTTAGTGAAGTTTTGCTTCCCTTTGTTGTTATCTGGGGTGGAATCTCTGGTGCTGAGTTAAAATAATTTCCCCCTTTGTGGAGACTGGAAAGTTCCTGCATGTTGAAAGCAGCATTATAACATAGATGTTTCAAGGCTGAATGTTGCACTATTTGGATGATGGTTTAATATCAAAGACTGTGCTGTATATTGGTTAGTATCAAAGAGTTCAGGGTGAAGCAGGTGTTTCAGAAGGCAAACACAGAATGAACCCTCTTGGTTTTTTATTTATTGTAATAAACATACACACCAAATGCAAACAATTGGAAGTCCTTGGGTAATTTTATTGGGGCCTATAAGGATGCTAGGAAGGGACTCTTCATTAGGGACTGTAGTGATAGGACCAGGGGGTAACGGGTTAAAATTTAAACAGGGGAAGTGTAGATTGGATATAAGGAAGAAATTCTTTACTGTGAGGGTGGGGAGGCACTGGAATGGGTTGGCCAGGGAAGTTGTGAGTGCTCCCTCTCTGGCAGTGCTCAGGGCCAGGTTGGACAGAACCTTGGGTGACATGGTTTAGTGTGAGGTGCCCTTGCCCATGGAAGGGGGGTTGGAACTGGATGATCTTTAGGTCCTTTCCAACCCTAGCTATTCTATGATTCTATGATTTACAACTTCTAAACTTAAGTGGTTGCTCTGTCTTGATGTGGAAATTTCATCACTATGAACAAGGCTGTATGATGTCCATCTGTGAGCCACATATTTCACCTGAGAACATTTCTCTAATATTTAAAGAATAATTCTTCCGAAGTATTTAAGTGAACTGTTTGTTCCTAGCACCAGTACAGGTCCCTATAAATATATATAGTTTGGAACCAAAATAAATAAATCACATTGCCCAGATGTAAATAAGGATATGTATATATAAAAAATAATTTCTTTAACACCTTGTAAAGTTTGTGAAAGATTATTCACTGGATTCTTGTATTTGGAGGTGGAAGTGACTGTTAGACCATCTCTGGCTCTTTGTATATCACACTTCATTCATTCTCACCACTTTTCCCTTGAGCCCCATATTCTGTGTTTGACCAAACTATGTTTTTATTGATTACATCATTAAAAAACTTAGTGTGCTTCATTCTTCTAGTTTCTCAAGACTTGTTAAAGTACGTTTTAGTTTTCTTGATGGTTTCCCCTTCTATCCAATTGGAAAATGGAGTCTCTCAGACCCAGGTGAGGTTCTTGTGGACATTTGGTTTTCATCTGTACTTCTTAATAATGTCAGTGGGATATAATGTCTTGTCTAATTGCATGCTGTTGACGTCTTGGAACCTCATCGTTTGCTTAGCATTTAGAGAGATGTATAGTGAAACCATCATCTCTGTTATCTGCGGTTCCATTCCTAACATGACATAATCTTTATCACTCTTTTGTGCCTCAATAAAAGAATTAAAGGTCAACAGTAATTTCTTAGAGTTACTTAGAGTTTGACAATTGTTACATTTTATCAATTTTCATATGTAGTAAAAATCTTGCCCTAGGTTGTTTGGTGTTTCCTTTTGAAAGCTGGATAAAATGTGGTTATTACATAGTATTGTCCAGGGATCTGGTGCTGACACTATTGCAGCTTAGCAAGTTGCAGTGACTCCTACACTAGGATGACAGGATTCCAATTAATTTGAGTGAGATTTAGTGAATGTCTTTTAGTGATACTTAGCTGGGTCTGGGAAACTGATTGTATACGTAATGGTGGTCAGATTGTTGGTGGTTTTTTTGTGGATTTTGGTGTTTTGGTTTCTCTTTTCCTTGCTTGTACTCAGATCAACCCTATTACAAATAACATTCTTTGCCTGTGTAAGTGTCTTGGAACTGCTGCTAAGCTAAGTGCAATGAGGCATGAACATGCAGGTCTCACACAAGAGTGATCTTCTGCTGCTCCTGCCTTCTGTCAGTTTTGTAACTTGTTTCTTCAAGTTCTAATTGCATGGAAGATAATTTCCATTGGGGCAAACAAGTCTTCAGGCAAGATTTGTAGGAGAGTTTCATATCTCAAGTAAATGACATTAAATTGTAGATGCGAGACATAAAAGTACTTAAGTTTAATAAACAAAACAACTAAGAAATTATAGAGAACTGAAATTATTTTTGAGGCAAATAATTTTCTATGTTCAGAATCCAATCAGTGTGCTTAGTTTTAATTACAGATTTAATATTGCTTCTTTAAAAACTGAGTGGTGCGTGGCCCACAGACCTAATAGCTAAGAAAAGATTAGGCTAACACCATTAACTGAGATATTGTTTGAATCAGATCTTGAAATGTAGTTACTAAGTGCTGAGTAATCATAGTTGTTGTGGAGAACATGATTTCTATGGATATTTCTAATGGTGTGCAGAGCTGATATATACCAAACCAAAGCTTTTAATCTATGTGGCTGGCTGCAGAGTAGAATCAATGAATGCCAGCATCTAAGAATGGTTTTAACAGTGTTATAATTTCAGTTTGATCTTTAGCACAGCCATGAAGTAATTTATTCTTATTTTTTTTATATATATATGTTTAGAGCTAGTGCATTTTCCTGGTGAACAAACAAAAACTAGTAAGTAGAGGTATTTTTTGTGTTTTTATTTGAAATTGAAGAATATTAAGATTTTTAACTAGTTTCAACTCAGCAGGTTGGCAAGATGATTTCTCAGAATTGACTTATGTGTTATTACTCCTTTATTAATACCATAACTGCATCTCACTTGACAGTCACATTTCTGACTTATTGGAAAGATTCTGTAAAGCATACAACGAGCAATCTCTGAACTATGTACTTTTCTAAGTTGTTATATTTGAATTATAACCTGCATTGTGTGTAAACTATGTTGCTCTGCTTAATATCAAAAGCGTAAGGAGCCCTGAAAAAACAAGGCTGTTTATATCTGAGGAATGCTTCGAAGTGAGGTGTGCCTCTGATCACAGTTTATTTATAAATGTTTGTTGAAATGGTGTAGTCAAACACGTGGAACTGTGCTATGTGCATCAGTCTTGAAACAATATAACTTACGTTGTTCTTCTAATATGTTGAAAAGATATTTTGCATCTCCAAATCTTGTTGATACAGGTCTATCGAATCACTTACTTATGAAATATGACTAAATATTTATTTTTTTCTAAAAAAGGTAGTTGTAATGCCCAAGGATTAGTCTCTATTGGTGTCCTCAACATAAAAAGGACATGGAGCTGTTGGAACAAGTCCAGAGGAGGGCCATGAGGATGATCAGGGGACTGGAGCATCTCCCATATGAAGACAGGCTGAGAGAGTTGGGGCTGTTCAGCTTGGGGAAGAGAAGGCTGCGTGGAGACCTCCTAGAAGCCTTCCAGTATCTGAAAGGGGCCTATAGGGATGCTGGGGATGTGCTCGTCCTTAGGGACTGTAGTGACAGGACAAGGAGGAACGGGTTCAAACTTAAATAGGAGAGGTTTAGATTGGATATAAGGAAGAAATTCTTTGCTGTGAGGGTGGTGAGGCACTGGAATGGGTTGGCCAGGGAGGTTGTGAGTGCTCCATCCCTGGCAGTGTTCAAGGCCAGGTTGAATGAAGCCTTGGATGGCATGGTTTAGTGTGAGGTGTCCCTGCTTATGTCAGGGGGGTTGGAACTAGATGATCTTGGGGTCCTTTCCAACCCTAACTATTCTATGATGCTATGATATGATTCTATGATTCTATGAAAATGTATTTTTAGCACTAGGTCAGACTTTCTCCTGATGTTGAAGAAAGGCACATTTTCACCTTATGTATTTGCTCCTGGTAGAAGAAATTTAAATGAGAAAACCTGCAAAACATACTCTATAGTAGTTTCAAGTTACTGGATATCTAGATTGATGAGTGTTGTATTAAAATCAAATAAGCATGATTTTTAATACAGTATAACAGTTTATCAGCTGTGCTTAGTGGGGTGCATCTCCTCTTGGGCATAAATTTCTCTGCCTTTGTCCTGCAGCGTATCATCCAGGGAAGATTCACCCTGTGCCCCAAAATGAGCACAAATTTATATCAATTTATATAAATTTATTGTGTTCATACTTACAGAACTGTACAGGACGCTAATCCTGTGCCAAAATGCTACAGAGCTCAATGCTCAGTTTGAGTACTCATTCACTCAAATACAAAGCAACAGTCTTTTTAGGGGATTTCCAGTCACCTAATTGATATGGGTTTTCTATGATTATACATATATATCTATAATATATATAGTGTATATCTATATAATTTACATTTTATCTAATTAAATATTTTTATATTCATGTTTTTATAGGTATAAAATTGCTATTACCAAGCTTTAGGTCAGTGTAACCTTTGTTGCACTTTGTACATTCACATGTTTTATATATGAGTAACTACAGCAGCTCACAGCATCTGATACAAATTTAGTCTGTTACATTGACAGTGTTTAATTCATTTTCAGAGCCTTCCACAACAGTAAAAAACTCTGAACACCCCATCAACCAAAAATAAACCCTGTCAGAATATCCCCTGTCAAACAGTAAGCAAATTCCTTGTGAAGAAAGGATTTGTGGTCCAAATATAGGAAGAAACTCGAATACCCCAAAGTTTCTAGCACAAGAACAGAGTAGCACTCAATGTAAATTGAATTGTGCAAGTGTACAAAGGAGAACCTGACCCAATTTTAATGAATTTAAAGTTTTTGTGATTGTTACATTAAAGGAGTCTGAACTATAGTGTTAAATTCTGTGTTGGATCCAGAACTGAGTAGCAAGAGAGGCATTGTTATATTTACTTTTTACATAGGTCTTAAAAAAAAATAAATAAAAGCATTCATTTTCAATAGATACAGTTAGCATACATGCACTACATTATCCTAGATAATCATCAGTTCTAGATCAAAACTGTGCTTTAGGAAGGACAAAGCTGAACTAATGTTTTCTGAGATGTATCTGAATGTTGCTTGTTAATTTGGGGTTTGTTTCAGCAGTAATGAAATCTGTGTCAGATCATCCAATAGACAAAGATTCTAAAATCTTTAGGACATAACTTTTCCCATCTGTCACAAATAGCTATTTTATTTGCGTTATTTTCAGTTTCTAACAGGTATTATCCTTGGTTTACAGCTATTCATAAAATATATGTATTATATATATGCCTATTTGTACATGTATTATAGAGATGACATGCATTATGATTCTGCGTCAATGAAATCACTGCAGTTGTGCCATGAACATCCACAGAAGCAGACTAAGATATGGCCTTGCATAGTGACTGTTTTCAGGTAGAAATCAGTGAACTGCTCTGATACTATCTCTTTCGCTGTCAGTCTGCCCCACAAACACGTTCCTTCTCATTTTACCAATGCTGGCTCAAGAATGACTTTTTCTCCAGTTTTTCCAGGTTATTCCTGGGATTATATTTTGTTAGTTAGGTAGAAATGGTGCCTGCCAGTTTGAAAACTGCTATAAACAGGGAGGCCTTTTATGGAAATGCTGACGCAACTTTATCTGTAGCATAGCAGTGTAAACCATCTGTTTCCAGTAAAGTGGTTCTTATCTTTGCTTGTCAAACTTATCAGTACAAAAATAGTCTCCTCTCTTCGATGCCTGTAACATACAAGACTGTAGTTATGGACATGCTTTATGTAGCATAGCTTTCCCTTTAATACCATGCCATTAATACATCAATTTATGCATATCTTGTTGCCAGAGGCAAAAAGCTGTATTCCTTTTTATATTCCCCGTGGTTCACCAATTTTGATAGTTCCTCAGGGTTACAACACAGAGGATCACACTCATACATGCATCATTCTGCAGCTCTTGTTTAAAAAAATGGTCCTGCAGATGACTGTGCTGAAGAGTGATTACAAACAGTGGGAGTCTGTCAGTGGTGATGTTGATCTGTTAGATTAAGTGCAACTGTACCTGTTCATGCAAAGTCTGAACAAACAGGGTGAGTTTTTGTGTATTTAATCTGTGAAAATCTGTCTGCTTTCCTCTTCTGCTCATTTAATGCAGTTGTTGTCTTTGCCATATATAATAGTCAGATTCATGACAACAGGTAGATCTTAGGAGACTGTAAGCCTTGAAGGATTTTGCTTTAAACTCTGAATAAGGCCCTGATGAATAAAAGTAGAGAACAATTCATTCACATGCTGTTGCCAACTCAGGGATATAGGCCTGCTGAAGGTATGCAAAAAGTCTTGTGGGTGGTCTAGGAGTAGAAAATATTATCATTATTACATGCATCTAGTATATATTGCACCATTAAAAAGTCTGAACTCTTACATGATGTTTTGAAAAGAGCTAGGCAGCAAAGCACTCTACAAAGGAGATATGCACTGGTGTGTTAGCAGTTCATTTTATGCTTGAAGACAGTTAGGAAGCTGCTTTTGAGTACTAGTCATTCACTAAGTGTTGGAAAGTCTGGGCACAGCACACATACATGACAATCCTGCCTGGCATGACATAAAGAGCTTGGTCTTGCTGCATATATGATACAGCCTTGCTTGTTCATGTCTTGCCCCTGTGTATGTGCAGCTCAATCATGTGTTCCATACTTTGTACACCCACTGTTAGATACTCAACCCTGAGGGTGCCCTGACAGTCTTAAATAATCATTGGTGTGCATCTTTAATGACTGAAATAGTCACTCCTTATTTCTTGTAGTGCGTTTTATTTTAGAAAATATATTTAACAACACTTTAATGAATTTGATTAATGATTTGACATATTTGGCCTTATTTGCACAAAAGGTTGTTGGGAATAGCTGCAGGAGGCTACATTATCACAGGCCATTGGTGGAGAACGAGTTAGTGAGAAAGGACACTGGCAATATTACATTTCTTCACTAGCATGAATAAAATAGGACACTGCTCTGGAAATTGTCACAGACCTCTAGAGCACTTTGTGGATAGATGACAGATATTTCTAATCCTCTGGGAACTTTCTTGGAACAGAGCAATAGATACTTACGCAAAAAGCTCAGTTGCTAATTGATGGATTGAAAGTTGAAATCTTTAGCTGATGTGAAGTGGAAAAGATCCAGTTGACTGATGGTTACTGATTTTTCAAGGCTGTGGCTCTCTGAATCAGCTGAGGATGCAACACCGTATTTCCATCCTTTTTCGTCAAGTGTAAGAAATGTGTGTACCTTTGATAGTGCTATTCTTATATTTATACCTAAAAAAATTTATCGAGCAGTTTTTGAATAGGAAATTGTAATGTTAAGGTATCATCTTGGTGTGACACTGAAAGGTACATAAGGCAGTGAAGTAAAATTAAATTTTGGTTTTTTCTCCTGGGGAAAGAAACAGAAGGGGCTTTTAGGGATTGGAGGAAGAAGACAAAGTGGAAGGGTATGGAGGTTCAGAAAATGCAATTAGGAACATAAAAATATAGGGAGTGAAGGTGCTCTTTGAGAAAAAAATAGTAAGACCTTGAAAGACTCAGGTGAGCTTGTGGTAAGTTGGAGTTCATCTGAAGCAAGCAAAACATTATCTGAGCTTCTCTAGGGAGTCACTTGAAAAATATCAGAGAACTGACTTGTGTCATATTTATACATCAAGCTTCTTCAATCACATAATACTGTTTAAATGAAGACCCTGTGATTATTCTCTAGCCACAGGGCCCTGAAGAGGGCCTTTAGGTCCTTTATGAAAAGTTCTAAGCTGTAAGGTTGAAAGAAGTAATTTGGCTGCTCTTATTTGTTGCTTGCATTGCACTCTAGTCATGTAATACTGATCTACTGCATTAGAGAGAAAAAAGCTACACTGAAAGGTGTTTATAAGGAGCTGAAGTGATGATGTGCATCATGAAATTTCAGTGCCTCTAAATGTAACACAGTAATGCTTTACATGAGATTAAAGCCCATTGACATTAATGGGTATCTTTTGATTGATTGATGACTGTCCCCAAAATCTTATCATTTAATGGCATGGAAGACTAAGTAATTGTAAAAAAGGGGCAGTCCTTCTTTTGTTTTGTTTTCAGCTGGGTATGTATTACTATAATGTAATTTTGGAGATAGGTAGACTAAGACATATTTTCATTGTTGAACTGAGCTGAAGATGATGTGCAGGATTCCAGCTTCCAGCTGGTAACTTCTACCTCAAAGACCAAATGGAGTTTGGTCACATATAAGCCCAGTTGCATGTCAGGATTCCCTATGTTGTTTATACAGATTTCTGAGTGCAATGAAAAGGCTGTTTATACTAGCCATGGGGCATAGTCACATACTAGAGTGCCCACATACTCTGAGTTGTTCCTGAAAAGTTATCTTGAATCTATTATATACACTGCATCCCTTAAGCAGGGATGCTTCTCTCAACACCACACAGGCTTTCATTCTTTTACAAAAGAGAAAATAAACAGCCAAAATAAAAAATGTATTTTATACATCTACATGCATCTGATTGGAGCTCCTAATTCTGCTGTGAGAGTGAAGTGGTGCTAAAAGATGTCAGTATTTGTAGAACTTTGCTTTGGAACATCCAAGTTCTTGTAACTTGGAAGCTGCCTTCTTGGGCTTTTAAAGTCTCATATCAAAGAAACAATAGTAGGATAAAATTAAAAAGATCTGGAAAATGATAAAGTAGTTTTGAAAGGGAGAACTAAGGGAAATAAAAAGTAGATCAAGTTCAAAGCAAGCAGTAGCTGGAGGTGATGACAGCTGGATTGTTTTAAACTGCGCATCCCTACTTGAATTTTAATTCATTCAAAAACTTTTTAGTATGGTCTGTTTTCCTGACAGAAGTTCATAATGCTTTATCCCTGAATTATGGAATGATAACCAATGAATAAGAGCAAGAGAACCTGCAGGAAAGCCTTTAATTTCCTCTGTCCCAGAAACCATAATCCTGCAGAAGAGCAAAGTAATGGCTGGTATGTATCTTTTAAAAAAAGCTCTATCAACATTACGCATCTAAATGACAGAGTGGATAGGATTTTTCCTTTGCTGACCTTTCTGGGTTTTTTCTTTAACATTTAGCGTGAGGGTTTTTGTGCTGATTTTTCATATATATGGACCAAGAATTGTAACTGTATTTAAATGCATAATGCAGTAACATGGAGTCTCCAGATAGGCAAAGACATCTCTAATTCTTCTTAAACACTGGATTTTTCTCATGATGCTTTATTAACATTAATGCCTTATTAACATTAATGTCTTACTAACATTAACAAGGTTAATGCTACTATTTTCTACTGTTGCATAAAGGCAAAACAAGAAATGGGGTATTGTTTAAACTTCCTTTTTATATTTAATGAAGTTATGTAATACTCTCAAAATGGAGTAAGGATATTCTTCCTCTGCCCTAGCTCTATTTGACTCCTAGTAGTCATTAAAGTATGTCAGTGTGCAAATGTGAGTCTACTTTAAGACATGCTGGAAGTTTCAATATACAGCCACCATCTTCTGGTAGGAGGGGGTGCTGCTTGTAAATGTCAGATGAATTGAGGCAACCTGGAAGATGTCTCATTACTCAGCAATGATGAAAAAGATAAAATTGGGTCAAGTCAATGAAAAAATTTTTCCTTGGATTGACTGGAATGTTTTTTGCAAGGCTTTTTTTTTGGTATAAATTTCTCTTTAACAAACCCTGATGTTTTCTTGACTGAAATAAGCCATTCCAAACTTCCTGAAAATGAAATGAAAGGTTTTCATGAGGATGTATCCAATAAAGGTAGCTTCCTTGGTATTTCAGTAATTCAGTGCTGTCCAACAATATTAAAAAAATAAGTAGAAAAATTCCCAACCAGTGCTAATTGCCTTACTTTCACATGCAGCCTCAACGATTTTCTCATCCCTAACCCGTTGATTTAAATAAACTAAGCTCAATTCAGTTATGTACCGACATTGTTACTTCTATACTGAAAGAAGGAAACTGCTCCTATATCTGTAAAAAAATAAATAATTTTAACTTGCATAGAACTTAAATTCTCTCTTGAGCATGAGATGCTTCTAAATCACAGTCTCTTCCTCATGCATATGTGTGTGATTGACTTTAGATTGCACTTAAAACTAGGCTGCTTATTTATAACCTTCATCCCTTCATGCTGCTTAGAAAGCAGCCCTCAAGGCTGCCAAAGTTTGTTCTATGTCATCTTGAAACCAGAACTTGCTGACTGAGCTGTCTGAAATGCGGTAAAGGTAATGTTAGCAGAAAAGAGAGGGTTTGTTCCTGAAGTTTTGCAGACTTTCTTGCTTGCTATTCTTTGATTTCTCAGAAGCCCAGAGTTTCAGCAAATGAATAGCTTTGCTGTACAAACAGCATATTATGAGTATAGCTTTCCAGCAATACCTTCCTACTCCACCCAAACACGGAGTAGTTTTTGCTTCAGTTTGAAATGCTGAGCCTGTTGGAATGCAAGGATTTTTAATTATAGTACTGAATTTTCTTACTAATTACAAATCTTTATTTTTAGGTGAAAAATAGGGTGATATTAGCAGCAAGGATACATTTAGGGGATTACACAAGTCCACTTTACAAATCACAATGTAGAAAAGCTTTGTGGAAAAGGCAATGTGTAATAATATGTTTCTATTGAACTTTGATGTGTATAGCTTCAAAGAATGAGGATGTTTGGGCAGCAGCAAGTGTGTTTCTTTTAGATGTAATAAGAGGAGACATCCATACACATTTTGTGTAACTTAAAAGGTGCTAAATGCTACAAAACAGTGAAGGCAAACCAGTTCTTTTGCATGGTTATTTTATCAGTTAGACTTTGAGTATTATGGCATAGGTGAAACTGAAACAGTGGTACTTGTTAAGAGTTTGTATAGGTTGGTGCAGAGAAGATCAGACTGCAGTTAGGGGCAGTCTGATCTTTTGGATTTTCCTTTTTGCCATTGAACTGGTTAAATCTGATTGCCTTCTACAATGAGGTAATTGGTTTGGTGCACAAAGAATGAGCAGTAGTTACTGTTTAGTTTAGAAATCTTTTGGTGCCGTCTCCTGTAGCATCCATATGCAAATTAGGGAAGTATTCAGTTCGAAATTCAGTATGGGACTGCTTGTACAGCAAAGTGAATGAAAACCTGGTGGGACTATCGAGTTCAAAGAGTAATGACTGGGAGTTCAAAGTCCAACTGGGGTTAGATAATCATAGAATCATGGAATCATTTAGGTTGGACCAGACCTTTAAGATCAAGCCCAACTGTTAGCATAGTACTGCAAAGTCCACCTCTAAACCACTCAAGGATCAGTTTTGGGACCATCAAGAAATGGTTATTGCAGAACCTAGCTGACATGGTACAGTCTTACCCTGCATAGTTAGTTGCTTGGGCAGTCAATTTCTGGCTGGACAACCAAGATGTCTTCTTGTGAATCGCTGATAGATTTACTACAGGAATCCAAATGTACTGTGAATGTAAACCATGTCTCCCTGATACTGGCACAGGAGGCAGCTGAAAGAATGCTCTTCACAGCCAAAATGCATTGTTTTTTACTGATGCACAGCAGTCCAAGGCTGGATTTTGAAAGACCAAAAGCCAAACATTCATAGATTCCAGAAGAGTGAGCCAAAGTAGGCAGTAGAAGAATACTACATTTTCAGTGTAATCTTACTGGTTTAGACTTGGGTTTGAATACTCAGGCACAGTTCCTTGTGTCCTGTTAAGATTTGCTTTAATTAGCAGTAGCATCAGGTTGGGCAGAATTCCCACCGCTGGGGCATGTTTGCTTCCAAAGTGAAGCCTGTTGATATTTTAGGAAATGTGTTAATTGCAGTTTTAATTCTGCTTTAACTGTATAGACCATGCCTGTGTTGCCAAACCTGTGAGCGTTCAGCAGTGCTGAGCCCTGGCCCTGTTCTGCCTCCACTGACAAAGTCTTGCTGCACGTTCTTTTTGTAAGCTTCCCGCAGACAGAATCTGCTGTTTCTGTGGGACCAGCCTTTCCTTATGCAAATGAAAGTGATTCAGCTTAAAAATGTCATCTCAGAGTCAAGAATGTGCTTCAGCAGTTTGCTTAGAAAAACAAATGATCTCTGTTGCCTCAAGCATCTTTTGAAATAATGAAATGTAATGACTGGCTATGATAAGCACTCTTTTTAGGCTTTTTCTGCACTCAGTCAGGATGAAGACTGTGGTACAGTCAGCTGTTGCTGAACTGACTTCGCGGTAACTTCCTTGTATGACAAAGTCCAAGCAGTGTGTCTGTGGCCATGTGGGCTGCAGCAGAGACCAGGCACCCCACTACTGCCTTCAGCCTTTGACTGATTTGCTCCAGCTGCTGAGATCTGCAGCAGTGTTTTCTCAGGCATGCCCTGAATGCCTCCCCATAACAATCTATGTGCAGGAGACATTTGGAAGTAATTCTATTTCCTGCTTTATGCTGAGACTTAATTGCTGTCATTTGAGAGCATTTATATAAGCACTGCTGGCAGATCAGGCTCTTCAGATTCCCTCCTTCACCCTATCATTCTACAGGCACCGAGTGATGTGTCCAGCCATTCTACCTGTGAACCAGAGTGGAGATAAAAACAAAGTAATAACATGTCTACATCTAACCTTATTCATGGGATAACTCTAGTGAGTTTGTTTAACTGCTTTTGAAGTATTCAGATGCAAGACTGGAGTAACTAATAGAAAAGGACCTGCCTGACCCATCTCCCAGCAAACTGCTGCTGCTGCATAGTTCCCTGTCCTGTCTGTAGCATAAAACAGGATGTTTAGAAAGGTAGAGTCTTGTTCAGTAGCTCAGGACCAGTGTGGTTCATATGCAGATGCAACATCATCAGATGCTTTTATGGAGTTGAATAGTACAGTGATAAATATTGGATAAGCACTGTGAGACCAGCAAGAGAAATCCTTTTTACCAGAAGGAATCCCACAATATTCTGCCTTTGTGGCAATACCCAGCATGTGTCAAGTCTTGTAATAAAAGCATTGTTCTTGATTATTCTATATTGGAAATTAACTTTATCCCTTAAACGGGAAGCAAACCTCCTGTTTGCACTGATGGAGATATAAGTACATGAACCTATGAGCTGGGAAAATACAGACTAGCAAACCAAATATAGGATAGTATTGTTTCCACCCAGTTAAGGAAATAGTGGAGCAACAGTAGTAAACTGCCAAATAAACTGTTAATTTAAAATTCATTCAGAGGTGTCCTGAGATAGTTTTTCCTTTTCAGTTTTCCCTGTCCAGCTAGATCTGGAGTCACAACGCTGAGTGGAAAACAGAATTACTTATTTTGACTGAATTTTCTGAAAGAGATAAAACCCAGTGGCCAGATCACACTTGGAGCCCTTCACCTGGGATATTACTTCTGTTGAGTCCGGGTATATTGTTTTGCTCTTGCTTTCTGGCTCTGGGCTGTTGTTTAGAGCTTGGAGGTTGGATTTTCTTGCTTGATAAGTGTCAGAGGGTGAGCTGCCTCTCTTTAGTGCCGGTCACAGAGGGTGTGTCCTTTAGTAAGAATTTGGTTAACTGCTATAGCAATTTTAACAATTAATTAAGTCTCTTCTTGGGAGCTGACTTGCATCTTGGTACTTAGCGATATTTATTCATACTTAACATTATTTGTGGACTCTGAAGGAAAAACAGTTGAGTTTGCAATTTTCCAGTCCCAAAATACGTGTTTTAAAATTAGCTACATCATTTAAGAGAACACCCTGGGACACAGAATCACAGAATCCTAAGGGTTGGAAGGGACCTCGAAAGAGAGGGTTGAAGCTCCTTGTCTAGAGGGGTGACCTCCTCAATCACATTGAAAAATCATTTGGAATTAAAACCATTCAGCAACTTTCAATATGTGGAATGCTCTTAAAAACATTTATTGCCAGCTTTGAAAATTATCCTCTAGGATTTTTTAAAGTAGGAACTGAACAGAATGAATGAAAAAGCTCACCTCTTTTCCTAAGAGACAGTTCTAATGAAACTTGGTTTCCTACTCAGGGTTGGTTTTAAACTGTGTGCCTGTGAGCATGCAATCCCAAAAGTGTAATGAAAGGGATTTGTTAATATCCACTTGTTTTGCAAGGGAGCCTTTGTGGGTCAATAACTTGGAACTCCCTTTTCTTCCTAACTGTGTACACTCACAAAATTTGCAGGAGCACAATTGCCCTAGTGACCTGTTCTTTCACAAGGTCTCTGTCAATCTTCACTGAAATTAGCCACTGGAATCAAATGGGCCTGGGGACACAAATGTCACAGTACAGCCAGTAGGATCTCATAAGCCTAATTTCCTTAGGAAACCAGAGGGGAATTTCAAAATGAAACATTCAACTAGACCTTCAGCTGTCATGAACCAACACAGAGCCACAGACTTTGAGAAAGTCAGTTTTCAATGAACATCTGTGCTAGTTATTCTTTCAGACACTCCTGTAACAAATAAACCCTCTGCATGATACTCTTGAATCTGTGCGTGTCATTCATTGCTTATTCTCTTGGGTATGCAGGGAGACTTACACTGAATTTGAAGCCACCAAAAGACCATGCATCTTATGTATCTCTTAGTACTGGCAATGTGCTACAGACTTTGCTAGTGGTCAATGTTTCCAAGAGAGTGCTGAGTTATTTGGATTTAAGTGCATTGCTGTACAGTAGCTGTTACCCAAAGTGCACTGAGATGCATGCTATATCCGGAATTTAAATATCTGAATGCAAATTTGACTTCATCTTGAGAATCAAATATTTCATATTAAGCGAACTGTGGATCGGTTTAGCCTTTTATTAGTAAGGGATTCCAGGCCCATCCTTGTGTATGTAACTATAAAATACTTAGGTAAACTGTGTTATAGTAATCATTATTAACATAAATTATATCTGCGCAGAAAATGCAAAATAGGTTTTGTATGTATCAGTGCTCTTGAAAAGTATCTGATTTTCAAAATAATTGGTGTTTACATTATAATTTGCATGGCATGGTAATTTGGATAATGCTTAATTTATTACTGCTCAAAAAAAACCCGTTCTCAAAAGATAAACAAAAGCAGGCTGATTCTTACTGGAGTAAATGAGAGGGGTTTTTCCGCTGATTTAATGAGAACTGGATCAAGCCCTACATTATTGTTGCAACAAGCTGACAGTCAAAGATTATTAACACCAACCTCCTCTTGTCCCTCTCTTGGCAGTCTGCACACACACACAACAGTACATCTGTAAAATGGTTGTTAGCACGTTTCATCTTTCACTTCCATTTACTTCTGCGTCTTTGCTTTGTGAATCAGCAGGATTAAACTTCGTAATTCATAACTTGAATTCATAACTTGGCTTTTCATATTCCACAAATCTTTTCAAACTTAAAAATTACTGTATCTATGTAATCTTTTATTTCCTTACACTTTTCACAAACTGGCATAAGAATATCAAATAGAGGTTGAAAAGCTGAATGAACCAGCTATTTTCATCATCATAGAATTATCATAGAATGGTTTGGGTTGGAAGGGACCTTAAAGCTCATCCAGTTCCAGCCCCTCTGCCACCTTCCACTAGAACAGGTTACTCCCAGCCCCATCCAATGTAGCCTTGAACACTGCCAGGAATGAGGCAGCCACAGCTTCTCTGGGCAACCTGTGCCAGTGCCTCACCGCATGCACAGACAAGCATTTCTTCCTTATGTCTAGTCTAAATCTACCATTTTTTAGCTTAAAGCCATTTTGTTTCTATCCTTTTTTTCATTAAATAACCATAGCTCCTCTGTTCCAGTCTTTTTATGTTAAGAAGTGTAAAAGCATTGAGGTTTGGTTACAGGATGTGTCAAGAAGTCCCTCTTGGTGAAAAGAAGCATAAAACTGGCAGACTGTGTGTTTGATAGCAACCATCATCTTTCCTGCCTATGTTTTCTACTGTTGTAGGTCTATCAGGCCTTAGGCTCCTTTAATTATTGCATCGGTAGGACTAGTAAAAATGCAATGTAATGGAGCTGTTTTCTCATGAAATCCTTTTCTGTCCCTTACCATTTCATCTGTGAACCACGGTTGTTAATGTCTGCAGAAAACTTACCTATCTTCAAGTTTTGCTCAGGCCATTTTTTTTTTCCCCCCAAGTAGAGCATTGAGAGCTGTATTCCCTTCCATCATACACCTGCCATCTCCTCAGCTGTGGTAATGGTGGTTGACGACTCCTACATTAGATTGTCTATAAGCTGAGGCGGGTAACAAGAGCGTATAGTTTGCAGCTTTGGGGATATTTCTGCAAGAAAAATAAGACCTTAGAAGGACACCTTCAGCAAGGCTCCCTGTTTGTATGTGTGGAGTGGTCTTTCTTTTCTTCTTAGCTTGTTTTCTTAAAGTGTTTTTGCTCAAGACACTGTGTCGTGTTGTCATGCCATGTCCCCCCCTGCTGACTATCTCTTTTTCTGGTGTTGTTTTCCGTCTTTTCTTTTTTCTATTTGGTTCCATGTCCAGACTTTACTTGTCTTTTTCACATTCATGATGTGAACCAGATGTTGATGAAAACAATAAGGGTACAATAATGTGGGGTGACTTACAACAGCAAACTGAGCAGCAGAGAATTTACAGGTGTTGTTTTAAAAATTATGTGTATCTGGTGGTGTGATACTGGAATAATTTCCTATGCTGTCATTCAAAACACTTGTCCTATTGTTGGATTATTAAGCAGTGGAATTAACCTCGAGAGAAATCTACCTGAAAGAAAAACAAGCTCAGTATAACTTGCCCAAGCAGGATGTGCTTTGCAGCCTTGACTGTAGATAAACTTGACACTTGCTCATGATGAGTGATGGGCTTTGACAGCCATCTAGTGGCTTGTATGGAGTTTCTCCCCCAGTAATTTACAAGTTCAGTGGTGTCACCAAACTGGGCCTGGGTATGTCAGTGCATGATGTGATCTGTACCTTCAAACTGTTGATGTATGTAGTCTCAAGTATGATGATTTAGTGTATTAGCTATTACTGTTCGTCTTCTGATCAAATAGTTCTTTAAAGCAAAACTGATACTCCAACAGATCAATATTTAGCAGAAAAATATTTGCATTATACTGACTGTGCTTTTCATTGAAATCCTCTTTCACAAAGGCCTGAGCTCATGAGTGAATGAGTCCTTAAATATATCATAGCATTTTAGTTCTACCTTGCCTTTTATATTTGCAGACTACTTTGAAACTCATTTTCACTGACTTCAATGGGTTTACAACCCTGTAGATTGTCTAGTGAGGCCCAATACCAATTAGGGTTGTACTTGTTAATAGGTTAGCAGATCCTTTCGACATGTTAAGAATTTCCAAAGCTGCTTCCCAATCCATTGAGTGCCTTGTGTTACAACTGCAGAAGTAGAAAGAACGTGTGACAGAAAGAGTTTGTGGATTTGTTGCTCTACCAAAAAAAAACCTTGCAGATTTCCAAACCAGGGTGAAAATATTAGAACAGTTTTCTGCCTCTCCTGGCCTGGGTGCGATGGGTATGCCTGTGATTCAGGTAAAATATCAAACTGTGCTTGTGGGATGAGTTGGCTTTGAAGTAGCTGCACTTTTCAGATTGTTCTCTGTGTAATGCATTTACAGCAGAAAGGAAAACTAAAAGCATCAACCATAATTGAAAGCTATAATATAAAAAATGTGGGGTTTTTTTGCTTTTGTTTTTTGGCAGTGGTGGTGTTTTTATTTTCCCTTATTATCAGTATATCTGCAATCTGAGAGTAAACCAGACTTTTAGAGCACTTCCAGAAGTTAGTATGTGCTTTTTCCCTCCTGCCTTTGTCTGCCTCTTTCTCAGCTGCTGAGCAGGTAACCCAGGCAGAAGCCAGTCACCATCTGGCTCAGCTCTGATTTGCCAAAGCAGTTGCTATGTGGTTTATTTGAAGCTAAGATGAATGCTGACTTTGGGTTCAGTAACTTAGAAATTTCATTTATGCAAACTGCTGCTCTTCTGAACAGCCCAACAAGTTCTGTGGATAATACATTAAGGAAGACATAGACCGTATGCCAGACATCTGGGGGGAAAAGGCTAAATATGTCAGACAGTGTGTTATGTCATGCACACAAGGGAGAGACGAGAAGAGTGCTTTCCAAAATGCGATCTGCAGTTTGGAAAATGATTCTCACAGTGTCATAAATGGACTGTAGAGCACACTTAGTTGATGTCTTCACACTGAAAACATTTCCTCCTGAGCTTCTGCAGCACCCCTTTGAGTCATTTTGTCAGTTGGTTGAACTAATTGAAGAGAGGAGCTGACCTGGTATAAATTTAGATTTTGGTTTCTTTTAGAAAGCTTCAGAAGTGACGGCAGGCAACAGTTAATGAGACATCTGCTTCATTTCTCTGAGCTCAGACATTGATGGAGTAACTAGACTTGAATTGTGGGATGAAGCTGAAATTCCAAATCTGCTCATATTTATTACTTTGTGATTTTCTGATTACATCTGGTTTAAATTAGGACAGAAATGCATAGAACAGTGTAACTGTCTATGTGCATAGAGCTGTTAATTTTTACACTAATAACAGGTTTTCCTAAAAAATAATGGTCATGATTTTTGACTAGCGGAATGTGTCATATATGGTAGATATAGTTGTCTCTATTTCTATTCTTCTATCAGAAATTAGGGCTGTTTGGGAATGTTCAGATAATGTTTTTAACCGGATTGTCTAGTTACAAAGACATTTTTGATAGGAATGTTTCTGTGGTCAGATGGAGCTCCCAGATGGGTAAGATTATCATAGAATCATAGCATCATAGAGTAGTTAGGATTGGAAAGGACCTTAAGATCATCTAGTTCCAAGCCCCCTGCCACAAGCAGGGACACCTCACACTAAACCATGGCACCCAAGGCTTCATCCAACCTGGCCTTGAACACTGCCAGGGATGGAGCACTCACAACCTCCCTGGCCAACTCATTCCAGTGCCTCACCACCCTCACAGCAAAGAATTTCTTCCTTATATCCAATCTAAACCTTCCCTGTTTAAGTTTGAACCCGTTACCCCTTGTCCTGTCACTGCAGTCCCTAATGAAGAGTCCCTCCCCAGCATCCGATAGCCCCCCTTCAGATACTGGAAGGCTGCTAGGAGGTCTCCATGCAGCCTTCTCTTCCCCAGGCTGAACAGCCCTAACTCTGTCAGCCTGTCTTTGTATGGGAGATGCTCCAGTCCCTCAGTTATCTTCGTGGCCCTCCTCTGGACTTGTTCCAACAGCTCCATGTCCTTTAATCTTCTATGCAGCATCCCAGGGGACAGGAGAATAATTTTGAATGGTGCATAACAGGTTTGCTGTCTGTGACTTGTGCCTTGGCACTGGAGTTCTTGGTATGCAGGTGTTTGATTTGAGATGGATAGAACAGTACTAACCAGATACTTATGTTCCCTTAAATGCTGCTGTGAGTCAAATGGGGAAATTGTCAAGATTTCTAAGTTATTAATTCAACCCAGAGAAGTTGTTCTGCCTTGGTGACAGGAAATTGGTTGGAGAGGAGAGAACAAACGCTATATTGAATGGATTTCTAACAATTAGTAAGAAACTAATTGAAATTGGAAACTTGGAATTCAAGGAAAAGAAAGAAAAGAAATAGTGTTAAGAAAGAAAAGAAACTTTTTGTAAACAAAGTGGATTAGGTTAAAAATTATATGTGTAAGGTCAATAAAATAGAATGATCTTCATACAAATGTGTGGATATGTACACAGGACATATGAATGTAGTCAGTCTATGCAGTGGCCACATAGGGTAGTCTCTCATGTATAATTAAAATATTTAAGTAGTATTTTGCATGCAATTCATATATATTCATAGCAGTAATTTATGTCTCTGCTGGGGTAATCATGTAGGGCCATGCCTTACTGGATTATAAAAATGAAAACAAAATAAGTGATTTGAGCCTCTCTTCATTCAATTGGAGATGCTGCTGCAAGTACCCTTGCAATGGAGACTGCTGTTGCCAATGGACAGTGACTGATTGTCCTGTTTGATTCTCTGTGTTGGTATTGCCTTACAGCAAGACCCTAATAAATGAGTTGTTTTCTCTTCAACAAACTCTGCCATGTCTGTTCAATGCGGTTGTAAATCTGGCTGTGTAAGCTGCATGCAGCAGGGAGCAGGTAGTGTGTGCCATAGAAGTCTCCCCAGCCAGATGTCTCCAATGCCCTGGGCACAGCAGTTACAAAAAGCAGCAAAATGGCAGGAATTCCTCAACACAGAGTTAGTTCTAGAATGGCATCCGTACCAGAATGACTTGTGAGGCAGTGTTCATTTGACACTGTGGTGGGTTTGTGCATTCCATGATGATACTCTCTTACTGTTTTCTGATCAAGACATAAGGTGATAAAATAAGGAAGGCATTTAAGATGACTGATATTTAAAAGTTCTCAGTATCAACTTCAGCCATGTTGGTGGACTGTTTTTTTTTCATGTATGTGATGCTGCTTCTCATGTTCAGATGTGCTCTTTGCTAGTCCAGAACTCCTTTGATTTCACATTTGGAAAATGTGTTGCATATTTTCTCTCTCCTATCCCAGGAGAAGATGTTGAAGAAATCGCTTGCACTCAGAATGGCCAGATGTACCTGAACAGGGATATTTGGAAGCCTTCACCATGCCAGATTTGTGTCTGTGACAACGGAGCTATTCTTTGCGATGAAATCCAGTGTCAAGATGTGCTGGAGTGTGAGAACCCGCAGGTGCCCCCAGGAGAGTGCTGTCCTGTGTGTCCCCATACAACACGTGATTTTGACACGACCATTGGTGAGTTTGTTTTCCAGTTTGCTTCTTTGAAAGGAGAGACAGCCCAAAGAGGTAGCAACCTCATGATACTGAAATTTCTAATAGTATTTCCATGGTGGAAATTTGAGTCTGAAAATAGTAGATACTTGGCAGTTATCTTCCATTTTGGGTTGCGCTTGAGTTGGCTCTGGAAACAGTTTTCTTTGAACTATGAATCTGAGATAAGCCCAAATGCCTTTATAACTAAAAGGTTGATCCGAATTCCATCTTGATATTTCAAGGAGGTTCAATTATATCTTCTTTTTGTGGTTCATCTCGAACTGAAAGGTAAGTATATTAAGAGAAATATATATAATAAACATAGTAAGCTAAAGATACATTTATTATATAAATATACATGGTAAAAAATGTGCATACTTTACTAAAATGTTCAACATGAGGCCCCTCCAGTTGATGTATAAATGTCAACATTATATGTAAACTGTAAAATGTAAACAGCATAAAGTGTTTCCCCAGAATGGAACCATGGACATGTGTCATGGTTTAAACCCAGCCACGCATCTCATTCACTCACTCAACCCCCCTTTTTTGCCCTCCCCTGCTTCCAGACGGATGGGGAGGAGAATCAAAAGAATGCAACTCCCACAGGTTGAGATAAGAACAGTTTAGTAACTAAGGTATAACACAAATCACTGCTGCTACCACCAGTAATAATAATGATAAAGGAAATAACAAGGGAAGAGAATACAGCACCTCACCAACCACTGACAGATAATTCACGACACCACACCCCAACCGAGCACCGACCACATACCTCCTCCAACCCTGAAGAGTTACCCTTCTGGGTAACTCTCAGTTACATCCTGGGCATGATGTGCTGTGGTATGGAATACCTCTTTGGCCAGTTTGAGTCAGGTGTCCTGTCCCTGCTTCCTCCCGGCCTTCCCTCCTCCCTGGCAGAGCATGAAAAGGAGTATGACCAGCAGGTCAAGGGAGGTGATCCTGCCCTTCTACTCTGCTCTTGTGAGACCTCACCTGGAGCATTGTGTGCAGTTCTGGTGTCCTCAACATAAAAAGGACATGGAGCTGTTGGAACAAGTCCAGAGGAGGGCCATGAGGATGATCGGGGGACTGATCTGGTGTCCTCAACATGAAAAGGACATGGAGCTGTTGGAACAAGTCCAGAGGAGGGCCATGAGGATGATCGGGGGACTGATCTGGTGTCCTCAACATGAAAAGGACATGGAGCTGTTGGAACAAGTCCAGAGGAGGGCCATGAGGATGATCGGGGGACTGATCTGGTGTCCTCAACATGAAAAGGACATGGAGCTGTTGGAACAAGTCCAGAGGAGGGCCACGAAGATAATTGAGGGACTGGAGCATCTCCCATACAAAGACAGGCTGACAGAGTTAGGGGTGTTCAGCCTGAGGAAGAGAAGGCTGCGTGGAGACCTCCTAGCAGCCTTCCAGTATCTGAAGGGGGCCTATAGGGATGCTGGGGAGGGACTCCTCGTTAGGGACTGTAGTGACAGGACAAGGGGGAACGGGTTCAAACTTAAATAGGAGAGGTTTAGATTGGATATAAGGAAGAAATTCTTTGCTGTGAGGGTGGTGAGGCACTGGAATGAGTTGGCCAGGGAGGTTGTGAGTGCTCCATTCCTGGCAGTGTTCAAGGCCAGGTTGTATGGAGTCTTGGGTGCCATGGTTTAGTGTGAGGTGTCCCTGCTTGTGGCAGGGGGCTTGGAACTAGATGATCTTAAGGTCCTTTCCAACCCTAACAGTTCTATGATTCTATGAGACTCAGGAAGTCCTTGATCAGAATAAACATTACTTAGCGAAAACTAAAACCACTGGTATTATCAGCTATGTTCCCAGGGAGAGTGAAAACAGAAAAACTGCATCAGCTACTAAGAAGGAGAAAAATTGACTGCTACTGCTAAACTCAGGACAACACGTGATCCTTTTGTAAGACATATGAATCAAAATTAGCATGAGGTATTGTTAAGTCCTTGGTTTTGCATACTTTCTGCTATATATCTCTTCCTGGAGACACTTGGCTAAAGCAATCTCCCCTTAATTTTCCTAAAAGAAAGTCTCTTAACTTGCAATTAATGCTCATTATTATTATGGATTGAACTACATTCTATATATAATAATTAAAGCAGTTTCTTCAGGAGATATAATTGCTATTATAAACTTAATATAGAATGAAATAGTGATAGAAAGCACGTAGCAGAGACCTATGTAATTAAGCAATGGAGCAAGATGTGGCAAACAATAAATAGACGGTGTATCCTGCTGTGTTTTGGGAGGCATTAGGCCAATGCCAACAAGGTGCACTCAGAAAATATGAAAGCAGAATGAATAAACTTCAGAATTCCTTATTGTTATTCAAGATATTATTAAAATATTCCCCTGAAGGATTTGTGTGGATATAAGTGTGGATATATGGCTCTGACTGCAGGCACATGATATTGCAAATGCTTTTCAAACAAGAAAAGTCAGAAGTCCCTCAGATCTCTCTTTTGAAAAATACCATGTCATATGTTGTGGGTCCATCAACATCACTTGTATTGAAGTCAGTAATAAAGCTTCCTTTGACTTCACAGTCAATCATTATGTCAGCTTCTGACAATTCTCCATAAGATATTCTGCTTTCCTAAAGTGCTTTTTCTTATTCTGTACAATCATGAAAAAGACTGAGACACCACTGCAAACTGTTCTGATTCCTCACAGCTGACCAAAGCAGTATGCATGTCTCTGGGAACTTCCCCAGCTCCCTCTAGGCAATTCACCATGTTCTGTGCATCAAAGATCAGGGATGGCCCTAGCTGCAACACATTCACTTGACTCTTAATATGTTCTGTCAGAGTAAAAACATTAATCTCCTTCTCTTTTCTTTTCTTGTCCTTTTTAATAGGCAGAGGAAGAAAGGTAAGATTTCCTCTTTTTGTTTTTTAACTGTATTACTGCTGTTAAAAGAATGTCCTTGGAGCACAAAATTTAAATGCAGGCTCTGCTAAAAACACCTAATTCTTTCCTCTCAGTCATCTTTGATGGCTAGGGAGATTGGATTCCCCAGCATTTTATACTTTCAGGATTCAGCTGGGCAGGGTGCTGGGCCATCTTGTCTAGACTGTGTTTTTTTTCAAAGAGTGGCTGACCAGATGACCCTTGAGGTCACTTCCAACCTGGTATTCTGTGATTGCAGTCAACATGGAAAAAATGCTGGGATGCAGGCAAAAAATCTTGGTCTAAATATAGAGAATCCTCTGGCTGAAAATCCCTGCTGTTTGCATCAAAGGAATTCCAGTTTGAGTAGTCTGGGTATTTCATTCCTAGCAGTGGGTCATTAGAAGCCAAACTAAAGCCAAATTTTGCTGAGACTTGACTTCCCAGTGTGCAGTAGGTAGCACTGGGGCAATGCATTCTTGCACAAAGCCATGGTTCTGTGGGCAGCATTTCTCATAGCATGCAATTAAGGTGCAGACCTATTCCTACACAAGAAATTAAGATTCATTCTGATAAATGAGATTCTAAGATAGTAAGCAGCTACAAAAAATAATTGAAATAAGTTTTATGTGATCAAGTATATACACTTCCTAAAACTGAGTAGCTGTCTATGCAAGAGGTAGGAGATGGAAATAATTGGACTGTAACCAGCTTATTATTAATTGATAAACAAGGCAGGAAATTTTTTCATGTTACAAAGTCCTCTTTTTCCCCTTAATAAAACAATTACCACCGATAAGTATAAGCCTAGTTATTTTATGTAACACGTAATCGTTGTCAACACATTCAGCTCAAAGAAAAGTCAGTTGGCAAATGCCATGTCCTTCACTCTGAAGCTATTTGTTATCATTTTGTATTCTGTCGCTATGCTGTAGATGGATATACAGGTTTTTTCTGTCCATAGATTTTGTGGTATGAATTTTAACTGAATACCTTGAAGAAATGGAATCTGAATGCTGCTCTGGGCTCTTCATTTCATATAAATCAAATCATCCAATAACCAGAACTACACCATGTTTTCAGTACTTACATATCATGGTATTTTTCTTTACTTTGACTCTTCATTCATCCAGTATGTTATACAGTTAGAAAAAGTCTGTTAATTTATAGCTTTCATGTAATCAGTGTCCATAGTCGTTGAAAAATCATATGGATTAGCTATTGCAGGTACTTTAATTGAGTCTCCTTAGAGAATTCTTAGCATTTGTCACAGTCACAGGGATGGTATTGGTGAAATTGGTAGTGTTAATTGTACTTGTTTTCTGCCATCTGACATTTTTGCATCTCTTACTTACAGGGACAAAAAGGAGAACCTGGAATAGTGCCACCTGTAAGTCCATTTTTTTATTCCTGTATCAGCACACCCTAGAGGAGTGTATTTTACTGCTTTAAAGAAAAATTGCAGTAATTAAGGAAATGCAACAAAAATTTACAGCCTAGAAATTAAAGAAATTATTTTTGCTGTTTCACATACGGAACATTAGCAGTCCTTGTCAATTGCATTGTGGGGAAAAAAATTACTGAGTTAAATCTGTCATAATCTTTACATATATAGTTAGAATTTTGTGGAGATATAATGGTAAATTAGTACTTTGGAAGTGTAGAGACACTTCAGGAAGATGGTGAAATAAATTATCACTTTCTATCTTTATTATACCTTTCTAGCATGAAGACAGACAAAAGAATCAATAACTTGAGACTGACTAATTGTAATACACATTTATATAATCTCTTTTAGAATAACAATGATACTTCCAAGATTTTGTGTATATTGCTTATCAAAAGACTACAAAATGGAAAGAGATAACCAGTGGAACTTTATTTTGTCCCCCCAAAGAAACCTTATAACTTCATTGGTTCTTTAATTTTCTGTCTTGGTATTTACTTTTCAATAATTAATTTCCTGTAGGGTAGTCATGACAAATACAGCCATAATGTTGCATGGTAACTTTGATTTATATTGCCTTCTTTAGGTTTCAGGAATACGAGGCCGCCCGGGACCTGCTGTGAGTACTTTTTGGTCTTCTGTTTCTCCGATGATAGCATTTTTCACTTTCTGCCATTTCTGTTTTGTATTGTGGGGATGATGTGGAGGAGGACTTTTCCATGCTGGATTTGAGGAGGCAAGAAGATCATGAGATGTTTTACTAGTCTCAGGTCAGCCCACACCTTCAGTGAGTGAATAGCTACTCACCATACATGCATGTCTGAGGACATTTGTGTGAAGTTGATGATGGGGAGCACTTCTCTGGCAGGGATCTAGCAGGAATAGGAGAGGCAGCATTCTCAGCAGTTTTGGACTAGCAGGAGGGGTGTCTTAGACTTGTATATCTCCATGTTAAAAGCCCCAGCATGCAGAAAACCTTTGCTAAATTAACCCGCAGAGCATATGAGAGATGAAAGTATTTTGTAGATCTCTGCATCCTGGTTCTACTCCTTTCAGGGAAGGTACAGTTGAGAACAAATATTGAATATTTGGTGATTGCAGCTGTTTTCTTCATGATTATGTGAAAATCCCAAATCCACAAATTAATTTTCAAATAAGCATTGCATTTTGTGTTTTCACAGCTTTATTAATCGCTAGCTAGTTTAAATGGTACTTAATGCTTCTAATCATTCTTTTAGGGACCTCCAGGCTCACAAGGACCACGAGGAGAACGAGGACCAAAGGGAAGACCTGTAAGTCACTAAGTGTCTCAGAAATCAAATACTGGACTAACCTCTAAAGGTCAGATGGCTTTAAACAGTCTCTATGTCTTCCAGAGTTACCAGAACTTTCCTCATATTTTCCAAGAATTAGACAACAAACAGAAAAACATTCATATTTCTTCATTCCCTGTGTGGATTGAGATCTGACTGCTCTGAGACAATTGACAAAGTTTTAGCAGTATTTCCACTAAAAGCCATACTTTTTCAACAAACTTTCCCAAAGTAGTGTCTGAGAGTATGGCTTTCTTCAGGATTTAAAAGAAAAGGAAATTAAAGAACAAAACTGGAACATTATGTTCCCCTTTTTAAGAACTTGTTGACTTTCTGCTGGTTACTGCTGTGCATCAGAAGCCAAGTGAGCTGTGTGGCTCAGAGTAAAGGCAAAGTTCAGGAAGTCAGCAGGAGTTAATTTTGTGACTATGTATGTTGGTATGCTGGTGAATAACATGATCAAGATTGCTCAGCGGAAATAAAGACTTCAGAAGAGAACTTCGCTGTCTGCATGTGGAGAACCACAGAAAAGCCAAAAGGGAGTGTTGAAAATTCCTCTTGATAAAGCTAAGTCAAAGAGCTTCAGTGATGCAAAAAGCAGTTTTTGAAGAGCTGTATAATTGTAATTTCTGTGTGGATATTTTTCTATCCCTCAGAAGAGAGCAAGCCAATACTGAGTTTAGGCATAGGCCTAAAGGTGACCCCTTTGTGCTGTTCTCCAGTGTGTGCCTGTTGTCCATAGATGGTAATGACACTTCTAAAGCAGTGGAGTAAGTGCGTAGCCTGCTCGAGATAGATGCCAAGCTGCAGCTCTCTAGATCACCATTAGATGTTTCTCTGATGAATAACTGTCAAGTTCTTTAAAGAATTCTGGGAGTAATTGCGAAGTCTTGTGGTACACAGAGAATCTTGACTGTGTTTGCACAGATGTCTGGAGTGCTCTCATAATGTGCAGTATTACCAATGAGATGCTAAGTAATTTCTGATTCTGTGCCATGCATCTCTTGTATGTCTCTATAGAGAGGTGACTAGAAGCACTTAAAATATCAAAAGTCTGTAAACGCTTTTGAGTTCCTTTGACATAGGTTATTATGCTGCTTTCAAGGAATAGCAAGGGGTTAAGGACCCGTTGGCTCCTCTGAAAGTGTTATGTCAAGGGTTTTGTTGAGCTGTATGTATGTCAGAGTGTAGGTCTGAGACCAGAGAACACTGCTTTTGGATACGGAGTGACTGTTAGTGCAGGATTTTGTATTTTTACTGGTTGGAAAAAAAGGTTATCTCACACCTGCAGTTACGTTATATAAAACCTCTCTGCACATTGTTTGCAACTTGTTTAAAATAACCTCGTGGAGCAGGTAACCTTGTACAGACTCCCTTTATAAAATTAATCTGCCTAAATTCATTACTGACAGGTGCTATTACAAAACCACTAAGCACATTTCCAAGCTGTTTGTTTGTTTCTTTGGATGCTTTTGTTTGTTTGTTCCTTTGGATATTTTTGCTTGTTTGTTCCTTAAATGACCTTCTATTGTCTAGTGTGCAGGAACTGTACTTTTACAATATTGGGACCCTTGGATGTAAAATGAAATCAGGAGTGTTAGCATGTTTTTTACTTCAAATTATTTTCTAGTGTAACAGTGAGAAAGAAATAGCTAGAGAATCGCATGTTGGCATTTGCAAAATGCTTTTGGAGCATGATAGTATTTTAGGCGTTTACAAATGATCTTTTGTAGACAGAAAATAAGATCGAGCATCCTCAGAACCACTGATATATTTTGTTTCAATATGGGTTTGCAGTCGGTTGCAATTGCTGTAGCAGTTAAAGTAGACAGTAGCTTGAGACTATTCTACCATGATCTGCATTTCCTTTTATTCCATTACAGGGAAAACCTGTAATAGTTTCCTGACCAGCAGCAGCAATGGTCCAGAATGAGTCAGTTGTGTGTTTAAACTCTGCCACCTTGTGGCCTGTTGTGAGCATGGAAGAGCTTTTTTAAATATACATACACATAGATAATGTAAAATAAATAAAGGTATAATCATGATTTTGATAAAAAACATTGGTTATATACCATTATTTAGTTGCCACCTACAAATACAAACACACTTTTTGGTGACTTTTTGGTTTCTGATGTGGGGAGATTGCAGTGTTGCTCTTGGAGCAGGTTGATTTTCGTGACTAAAAAGTAGGTCCTTTTCTAAAAAGAAACAAAAGAAAGACCTCTTTCTATATCAGGTTTTGTTAAGATGCCTTGGTATGGATATTGAAAAACAGTAGTTGTACGGGAGCTTGCTTAATTCTTTATAGGCAATTGCGTTTTTCTGCAATGTTTCATTTGTTTTATTTTGACAGCTAGCAAAAGAAGGTGGCTCATTCTTTTCCTCGTTTGGACAGTATACACTTTTAGGTTTGGCAGTGTGTACTTCTGCTTACAACAGAAATATTAAATAATAAAGTTTTCTTCTTTTTCCATCCAACATGCATGAATCTTCTAACTTGTTTCAGAACACCATCTATTTACAACTCATTCTGTGAGTAGAGGGGTGTGTGTGTACATGTATGTCTGATAAGAAACAGGTTTTCCCCCTCATTTCTAGGCTTACAGGAATTCCAGACCATCAAGACAGATAGAGAATTAAGAGAATTAGCTGATTTGCCGGGAGTTTTCAACACTCATATTGCCACTGCTATCTCAGTGTAGCCCTTTCTCAAGAGAAAGCTTTTTCTTTAACATGTGGACCATAATAATTCAAACCATATTAGTTCAGACATAAATCCCATGAAATGTGCCACAAACTTCAAGGAAACACAAGTTTCATCACATGGAAATATGAGCAATGTGTCTGATTCTAGCTGTGTTCGTAAAGATGACTCACTGAAGCAGGCTTTCAAACCTTTATGTTTGAGGATCCTATAAGGATCCTTAAAATAGAAGAGCTTGTTCTACAGTATAAAATTTTCCTTGCCCTAGTCAAGCATTTTATTCTAATGAAGAAAACAGTAGTGACGAGCAGTTTAAACTCTGTATTTATGATTGAAGGATATCTTTATTGGCCCTGTCGCTATTGTTCATTAGCTGCTTCCATATTTAGTTTTAGTTTTGATACAAGATGAATGCTGTTTAGGGATCAGAACTGGGGAGCACTTGCATGGTTTTCTAGCACATTCTGCAAATACTAGCCAGAGATAACATGAACACTGAGGGACTTAACTCTGCATTTTTGGCAGTGTAACTGTGTTGAGACTCAGCAAAAGTATGAGCTGTCTAAACCACTCATGATGTCAGGAGGCTTGAAAAATCCAGCCTTACGCTGGAGTTGCCTTAACGTGTATGTACACTGATCTGAACTATTTGTCTTTAGGAAGTAAATTCATGATTCTGTGTGCAAAGCAAAATAGTTTTTCAGAGGTAATATATACTCTAGTATGGAATGGTAGGAAACTTGAGATGCCTGAAGAGCCTGTGATAGAAATTTCTGCAGTTGACTTGTGTTTGTGTGATTTGTGACTTATTTTAGACAGTGCTTCTAAACTGAAGGTAGGAACAGATCTTGAGGGATGTTATTTGTTTGAAGATCTTTCTGTAGAAATGCAGATTTATCACAAACATGGCAGTGATTTGCCAGTTACAATGCTTTTAATGAACACTCTGACACACTGTTGTAATTTCTGATTTTTTTTTCCTAGGGTCCTCGTGGTCCTCAAGGGATTGATGGTGAACCTGGTATCCCAGGCCAACCTGGTGACCCTGGTCCTCCAGGGCACCCTACCCACACAGGACCTGATGGAATAAGCAGGGTAAGTGTTATACTTGCTTTAGCAGAAAGTGAAGTGAGTGTTAGGCCAGACCCACATGGTAGAAAAGTAACTTCTCTTTGTTATAGAATCATAGAACAGTTAGGGTTGGAAAGGACCTGAAAATAATCTAGTTCCAACCCCCCCGCCATAAGCAGGAACACCCCACACTAAATCATGCCACACAAGGCTTTTGCTTCAGTTCCTGTCTCCTTGTCAAGAGGGATGGCAGCTAGTGGCAGTGCAAGTTCTGCCAAAAATTGGGACAAGTGAATGTGAGAAGTCCTGGAAGGGTTACATCTTTTGAAGTGGGTTTTAGCATCTAGAAAAGCCAACGTGCCCAAATCTAAAATCCTTGGTAGGGTTCTGTTAGTTCTACCTGACTTAAACCCAATGGTTCTGGACAATAGCACATGGAAACTGGTGTACCAAATTAGGAACACAGAAAAGAAAAAAAAAAAAGAAAAGATTAATATAAATGACAGAGTAATTAATGCAAAAGATTAAAATGTGGCTAAGTAGATTTCTTTCTGGTATTGTTCAGACCAACACTGAGAAGATTAAATAAGGTAAGTAAGTGTGAAAAGAAGGGATAACCAGCTCTGCAGGACCCCTTCCACCCACTTCCTCAATACTATGGAACACTGATCATGATTCATAATGAAGCACATGTTTGAATTCATCATGTTTATATTCTTTTACATGTTTATTGCTGTTTGTAATGTAGCTGTTATGACTGACCACTCCATTGTTCCTGCACTGTTACTGAAAACAGTAAAGTTTCATTGGCAATCAGCTGAAATATTCATTTTAGTCCAATGGCTTGCAAATTTAGGCAGCATTTCTTGACTGAACCACATTTCCAAACTGAATCCATCAGGTTCAGCTCAAGTGAATATCTTCAGCACAGAGGAATCCCTTAGAATCACAGAAGCACAAGGGATGGTTGTTAGATCACCATCCATTATATTTTCACAGAAAATATGAAAGAATAGGTGTGGCCAGAGATCTAAGGCATTTTTGGTTTGTATTCCAGTCTCTGGAGTTAGGCAGCCTTGTGAAAAACGTGTTGGGGACCAATCTGATGTGAAACACTCATAAAAGATTTGAACACACATTTGCTGTTCCTTCTTTTCAGCCTGCCATGAGTGAGGAGCTGAATCTGAATGAAGCAAAATGAAATTGATTTCAGCTATGTGTTTGCAGAAGGAGGAGGACACTGGAGGTTCTCTGTGCTTTAGCGGATTTGGCTCTGTGAATTGGCATGAACAGCAGTGCCTTCAGTTTGTGGATAAGGGCAGCATGCTTAAAAATTACAATCTGCAATCATAAAATCGGCTACATTTCCATTTACCTTAATGTATTTACATTTCCATTTACCTTAATGTATTTCTGAACTTGAAACACAGTAATTCAAAACAAAAGAAAGACTTAGAAGACATGAAAGAATATTGCAGGTGAAATTAAGGTGTAATTTATATTTGAAGATAGTCAAAGAAAACTAATTGTTTACATGGGACACTTTTCTCTTTTTAGGCAGTTTTCCCATTTGTTTAATGTTGAAGTGGAGATAGAGTCAAAATAGTAAGCAGGCATTGAACGGGTCTTTGAAGCCTTAAACTGCCTCAAATTTATAGGAGATACAACTTTTAGTGATTAAAACAAGAATTTAGTTGCTAGCACTGCAAAGCCAATGTAAATAATGAAGATAAGGTTACACGGATTTTTGCCTTATGAACCATCACAATGATTGACAGCTAAAATCATCCTTTTTTTTTTGTTTTTTTTTTTTTTTTCCCAAGCCATTTTCAGCTCAGATGGCAGGACTGGATGAGAAATCTGGATTGGGCAGTCAGATGGGACTGATGCCTGGTGCAGTGGTAAGACCAGATTAGCCCTGTACTGAAGGACAGGGTAGAAGTGGAATGCATATGCAAAAACCCAAAGAGGAATCAATCCTCTTCAACTTCCCATGCCTCTAGAACCTCTAGAACGATATATTGTAGTGCAGCTTAGCAGTTCTTTTTCCACCTCTAGCCTACTTGTTGTCTTCCTTCCCTCCTTCTGCAGTACAGCAGCTACTAACATTAAGGTACAGGAAAAAAACCAAACCAGCTCCTGATTTTCTCGTATCTTGATTCATTGCAGAGTAACTGAGAAGCGTCATCTACAACACAAAGCAGAATAAACAAATATGTCACTGGGAAGGCTTCTTTTCACATAGTGACATAAAGATTTTGGTAGTAAATTAAAAAAAATATTTCTGAAAGCAGTGTTTAATTGAAAGTTTGCTGTATTATTTTAAGACAGACATTCTCTTTCTCTGCTGGGTCCAGTTTTACAATCAGCATCTCTCAGTACTCAGATATCCTCTTCACTTTTAGTAGACTGGGGATTTAATGGTAACACTGAATATTTTACCATCTGTGAAAGCTGTTTAACCACCATAAGCTGTTTCTGCTAAAACTCTGCGTTGGTTTTGAACACTATCTCTTTTCCCTATGTGTATCTATCACTTTGTGATATCTTGAAAACACTGTTTCATTTTTTGCTGTTGCTTTTGACATTCATTCATAATGAAACTACGCTTTAGTGATTGCACAGTCCAGGAGTTTGTGTACCTGGATCTTATTCCTCCAAGTCCCTATTAATAACCTTCAAACTCACTTTCAATACAATTTGAAAGGTTCTAAAGGTAATCTGATGTTTTGCTTAACTTTTGGGGTGATTTCTTCAAGTAACTCTCCTTTTTTATGAATGTTTCTCTTCAGTGAATTTGCTGTGTGCATATACAGTGGTTTGCTCCACAAGGCTGTCCTACTTACTTTGCTGCCCTCCACAGTTTTGCTTAATGCTTTCACTCAGTCTGTCTCAAGACATTGTGTTTATTGTATGGCCTCTTCTTTTGTAATTCTTAAATGTGACTCATTTCAACATTAATCTATCTAGGACTCTCTGAGGCCTTACACAAAGTCTACTTAGTCAGTTAGCACTCACTTACTGTACTGTCTTCGTACTGATTCACTGTGTTCTGTGATATCCTATTTTCCTTCCCTTGTAAACTGAGTAACTGACAGTGGAACTGTTGTATTTTGTTTTGGTTTTATTGTTAATTAGAATTTTTAAAAGGTCTATTCCTAACTCTTCTACATTTTCTTTGTAAAAGTTTGTAAAAATTAATGAATTGAGTGAGGAAAATATGAACTTTGAGCCCCTGTAAGGATGAAAGTTATTGTCTGCTATAGATGATTTTGTATTGATAGAAAAAAGAAGATTACATTTGGACAAGATTATGTTTACCTCACTTTATAAGTCACAATTAAGCATGAGATTTTTGCTAAAAATCTCATGAAACTTTTTACAGGGAGATCTGGATTTTTCTGTAACAAACCACAACAGTGCTTTTGGTGCTTCTTATGCTTCATGGAAATGCATCCCTCTATTGCTGCTTATCAGCTCACGGCTGAGAGCAGCTGCATTCATTTATTTTCTCGTTTATTCCATTATGAGATTAATCTGGGTAATGGGAATTCTCTTCAAGGACGGGCAGTTCCCCCTAACCAATGCTGTCCTGTTATTACAATTTTTTTCAGTGGAGATATACAGCCAACCTGGTTATTCTAATTGATTCTAGGATCTATGATTCTAGAGACTGTGACATTCCAGAAAGCAAGCAAGCCCATTTTTCAGATGCTAATTAATTTACAGTCCTGTGGCTTTTTGAGTTTGAAGATTTCCGTTCTATATCATTTTGTATTTCATAACATCAATCTCCCAAGTAAAAGCCTTTCTGACAATTTGACCACAGAAATATTATCTTGGAGGCCACTTGCAGACACTTTTGCTGTCTTTTTAGGATGAATGTTACTTGGGGAAGGGTATTTTCTAGTGTGTAACAGGTTTTGTTTTTGTTAGGGTCCAGTGGGTCCAAGAGGTCCTCAAGGTCTCCAAGGAAAACAAGTAAGTACTTCACCTCAGGCTGGAGATGAAGGAAGGCAAATCACACAGTAATTGGTGTGTGTGTGTGTGTGTGCGTTCAGTGTTCATCTCTGAGGCAATGTCCATCTTCAGTGACAGATGGATGAAAGCATCTTCGTTTCGAGGTAAATTTAAGCATGCTGCTCTCAAGAGCTCTGCTCTAGATTTACTCTATAAACAAAAATTAACTCAAAAAGAAAAATGTGTTAGACCTGTGAAAAGGTTTTAACCCAGCACACATTTTTTAATGAAGGAACAGTAATCAAAATGGTGACTGTTCTGCTTTCAGTATTAGCATGGTGTTAAGTTACCACTTGGATTTGTATATGGCACAGGATTTATCTAAAACCTGAGGGATTTTAGTATCCAGCTTCCACTCACTTGGAAATGTGAGCTGCTTCTGAATTAGAATGCAGACTGTCCCATGGGCTGTGATTGGCCTGATCATGGATTTTAATTTATATCTTATATTTTTACCTTTTGGAATTTGTAATTGGATTCATCTTTGCTTAATTTTAGGGTGGTGCTGGCCCCACAGGCCCACCTGGTGAACCTGGGGATCCAGGACCTATGGTAAGACACTTTTACAATAGAATTACAAACAATATATTATATATCCTTCCTTCAGAACAGGGTTTGGTTTTTTTCTATGTTGTCGCAGCTGAAGCCATTAAGTTACTTTAGTCAAGAGTTGTGGTGTTTGAGGCATGTTGTCCTGAATCAATGAATTTGAATTGTTTTGAATGTGCATAATAATGATTATAAACATTGTTACTTTTCCAGCACAGACCTGAGGATGGTTAAGCACTGGTAAAATTATACTTGGTAATATAACCCACACAGACATTGAGAATATTTATGTTTTTGAGGCAACAACTTATTCAAAAGTAAAAGTGAGAGCCGGAGCTTTAAAATAATAGTAACTGTGATTTTTAATATATTGTTTTTCTCCTAAAGAATCCGTCCTATATTTTTATATAATGCAATGCAGGTTTCTTATGGGCAGGGTGATTAGAAAGAGCACCACAAAATTAAGCAAATGTGCTTAAGCATAAAATCATCCTTTCTCTACATCTGTTTTTACAAAACCAGACTTTGAAATGGAGGAAGTAACTATTTTAGTGATGGCTAAATTGACTTGTCAACAAATTTATTTATTTCTTAGGGTCCAGTTGGTTCTCGTGGACCAGAGGGACCTCCAGGCAAACCTGGTGAAGATGTAAGTTTGTTATTCTTTGTATCTTGTTTTAATTTTAATAAAACAAATATTGGCATCTTTGAGACAGTGCAGATAGCCTGCAGATATGCCTGTTGTGGCTACTTTTATAGTTTACTTTTCTTTGTAATCATACTCCTCATTAAGTGCTGTGTCCTATTTATAAATCTTAGCACCCCTTTTCAAAACAGTCTTTTGTTTTCCTTACATGTCACCATCATACCTAAGGCTTAAGCACTATCTCTATTATTTCTTGCCTCAGCCAGTTCTTCAACTGAGATACCTTTCTTGAAATCAGCCATAATAATATACCAAGGATACGAGGGAGCAATTGGAGGTGTCTCTTTGTAATTGCATGATGAGTTACAAGAACTGTAATGATAATATACACACCTGGAACTGGATAATAAAATTTTTGTATTTAAATTCTTTAAATGTCTTAATAATTTATTATAGTCATTACTGATTTTATTACTCTACCCATGATTGTACACATATATGTAAAATATATGTAATATACATGTTATGTATGTACTGCACAACAATAGCTTAAGAATTTACTGGTGGATGTATATTACTTGTTTGCAAAGTACAGTAAATCCATTCGAATTGTAATTTGTAACTTAGAAATCAGTTGAAAACTGCAGATATTTTGGTATAAAAGTTACCATTGCTTGTGTAACAGCTACTTTCCCATTAAAGTGTATAAGGAGTTTAATGGGAACTTTGGAAGAGTGAAGCCAAATCTTGATACTTCTCTAAGAACATTTTCCATTTCCAGTGTATGTATGGGTTTCTTTAATTACATTTGTGAAGCACTTTGCCTTCTCTCTGTCCAGAAACTATTTTTCTGAAGCCTTACATATTTCTGCAACCCAGATTCCTGTTTGATGCAGGTAAAGGAAAGGTTGGGTTTGACTTTGTAGGACTTTAAATAATTTTCAAATATTCTCATTTGGTTCTACCATATTTTCTTTTCTATTACATCACAGAGAAAATAGTCACCTATCTGGAATGAAATTTTACACATTTTAAAACATTTGAACAGAAGAAGTAACATGCTACAACACAGGCGTTTTAGATTGCTCTTTATATGGAAAATTAAAGTTATTTGACTCTGTGTAAGGATGACAAAAGGTTGCTTCACTAATTCGCAGGAAAACTACCTTGCAGGACAATCTTGTGATGCTAGATGCATTTTGAACCCAGTCTTCAGTTCCTGCAATTCTTTGTTAAAAAACAATGAAAGCTGTGTCCAATGCACATTGTTAGTGATGTGTGTAGTTGATTTTTATCATTGAAATTGTTACACTAAAGAGAAGATATATAATACTGATGTAGATGTCCTCATTTGTTTGAATGGAAGAATAAGATAATTTCACATTTGCTATTTTCATATGTTCCTTTTTTTACTTTCCTTAGGGTGAACCTGGCAGACCAGGACAATCCGGTGAGCCTGGATTTCCAGGATCTCCAGTAAGAGCCTATTTCCATTTTAGCAAAATGATCATATTTGCATCATCACTATCTCTCTTAATAACAAGTGCAGAGCTCTGCCATTCAATTTCTGAAATACCTGTGTTAGCTTACTCTAATAATCAAGATCAGAGTGATAGCTTGGAACCAAATGGGTCATGCAGAGGTCCTTGAGCTAATCCTGAGAGTCCTTTCACAGGTGCACGTTTCAACTGCTCCATTGATAAAATATACATAGAACAGATGATAATATATACAAGCTGTACTCCCATTTCCCAGTGTTTCGCATGGTCATTCACTATCATGTGCAGGAAGTGCTCAGAGACTCTAGAAAGATGTCAGGCTGGGGTGGCACTTCATAAGGGTCAGTCTGAGGGCAGGGGAAGAGAGCATTGTATCATAGGCATATGTATTTCATTTTTATATCTACTTTCAGTATGCAAATATGAATAAAGGACGTGCTTGTGCTGCAGAGGGTACTTGTCATGGTTCAGTCTAGAAATAAAACAGATATATCATTTTGACTCATATTAAGTGTTCTGCCCTCATCAGTCAAGATTCTGTACTGGGAAGGGAGCTATAGTGTGGCTGGAAAGGGAATGGAGAAATTCCAGAGCTGAAACCATTTGATGCGTATCATCGCTTAAGCTGCCTTGTTTTCTTTTTAAGCATCCAGTGATTGCGTGGCACTTTTTTTTTTAGCAGCTGGAGAGATGATCTCTTGGAGAGAGAAACAATTTTTTTTAACAAAGCAATGTTGATTCCTAAACTTTCCTCCTAAGTTTTATGGGTCAAAGACAATGTGTTTTAGATTGCATGAAGCAAATGTAGTCTGTGGAGTAGTAATCTGTTCAGATCAAGCTGTTTTGCTCAATAAAATCATCTTTTAGAAGACTTTTTAATGAAGGAAAGAAGTACTACAACTGCACCCATACACACAAAATGACATTAAGATTTGCTGCAGTTGGATAGCACTATACAGAATGCCAGTGGGTATCCTGGTATTTTATCAGAGTACTGCCATGTCTTGATCAAGGACAAGCTCATAGACTGCCACAGCGACACCCAATGGCTAGTTCCCCTTGTACATACTTTGCCTTCCTGCTGTGTGACTCGTCCCACATGTGTGCTTCATCATTTATTGCCCTGGTTTTATAAACTGATACATATATACCACTGAGCACAAGCCAAATAAATCCTTTTTGTGGGCTACATTCAGTCTAAACAAGCATAAGTAGTATAATTTCAAATTTACATGAGAGATCTTGTATGACAACAGAGATCATTCTTCACTGAGGAATTGATTAGGCATAATTTCAAACAATCTAATCTATTAATTTCAGAAATTTCATACCCTCATGGATTATTTTTTTCTGTAGGAATCTGCAAAATCTGAAGTAATTTCTCGCTGAATTTCATGATTAAACATTGTCTGTATAATTGACTGTAGGAAGACAAAGACCTTTCTTACATATATGCTAATAGGGAAACAGCTTGTCTGTATGTGAAGTTCTCTAATGCTGAGATTTCAGATGTTATTTTTTGCTTCTCTGAATTTTGATGTTGCTTCATGATGCTTCATTTTCTGTAGTATAGCTTTGTGATTTTTTTTGCTAAGCCGAAAGTTACAAATTATAACCTTCGCTTCAGAGACACCACAAAGGAAGAAATTATATGTTTAAACAGTTTGTTGAATTTTTATCTGAGGTTATGAAGATGTTAATGGGATTTCTATTATAAATTCACATGACCAATAGTCTAACATGAAGCACATATCTCCACTTCGTTACTTAGTCTTTCCTGAAAGAGAAGTCTGGAAACTTGATTGAAAACTTGAGAAGGCAACTTTGGTTTTATAAGTTAAATGTGTTTAAATGGAAATTGCTTATCATGCTACTTGACTGACATATTCTGAAAGAACATGTACAGTTTGCAGTTTGGTCTCAGTTTCTAATTGTTCCAAATGATAGTTTTGGTTGGTCTCTGTTTCATCAAGGTTTCTCCATATTGGGCCTCAAAACTTAGAATCATAGAACTGTTAGGGTTGGAAAGGACATTAAGATCATCTAGTTCCAACCCCCCTGCATAAGCAGGGACACCTCATTACTTCTATTGAAATTTGAGGTTGGGTCATACACTCATGTAAGTGATAAAACTTTTAATACCAGTGAGAATGTGCGTAATGCTGATACAGTCTACCTTAATATGTTAGGCTGCATTGTCTGTGAACTGCCCAAATGATATGCCTTGCTATGTAATGTCACCAATGTGAAGGAATGTTAGGAGTTAGGAGTATCCTCTTTCCTGCTAGCAACATTATTAGGTTTGTCTGCAGAAATCAGGATTTTACTTGTTTTTCCTTTTATCTACTTAGGGGCCTCGAGGCTTTCCTGGTGCTCCTGGTCTCCCAGGTCTTAAAGGGCACAGGGTAAGAGACAAGGTTTTCCCTTTCCTTATAAATGATGTTTCAGTATAAAGGTACTAGACTTGCCAGTTGTAGTTGAATTACTGGCAGTCGAGAGAGGGCCTTGCAGAAAAGCCATGCTATGCCTCTTTAAGCTGACCTCTGTATTATATCCTCCATCCCTTTCTTCACTTTATTTTCAAATATTCTGGGAATCTGGAAGGAGCTTGCTTGAGCCTTGCCAAGCTTCGGAAGGCACAAACCGGACAGTTCTTTCGCCTTGTTGGCAAGTCTTGCATTAGGGTGGGGAACTTGAGAGGTGGATATGTTTGCAACATGGAGTGATTACAAATTACCAAGTTTTCTGGCCAGGATTTTACTTTGGGGAGGAATAAATAGGTTTCCTATGGCTCAGAGCCACCTCCTTGTTGTTTTAGGATATTTTTTTTAATGTTCTTGTTTTAGAAAGGAAACCAAATCCAAGGAAACATACCTTGTACAAATGGTTTCCATTTAGGAAATGTTTAAAAGCTTTATGCCATCTGTTTTTTTCTCCTTTATTTTTTCCTTTCTTACTCTTGCACCTCAGATCCATTCTTGACACCAATATTGAGTTATTTTAACAACAATAGTAGGAATGCTCTCAGTCTGTACATATATAAATGTAATTTTCCAATATTTTTATAACTTACAGGGATTAAAAGGACTTGATGGTCCAAAAGGTGAAATTGGAGCAGCTGGAGCAAAGGTATATTCATGGCCCAAAGAACTAAATGCTTAAGCATGTTTTTTGTAATGCCAAAATAATGAAAGCTAGTAGATGTTTTGGACAAGGCTTTGAAGCCTTTCCTGTCAGTGCTACTTATATGAAGTGGAGAGGCTAAGTGGAATTGTCCACTACTACTGTGTGTTTGATTCATATATACTGCTATACAATGACATATCTGGACTTTATAAAGAAAATTATTCAACACTGCCAGTCAGTTTCAGCTGGAGCTCAGTTTTAGGCCTGTAAGATATCATTGGGCTAATTGACACACAAATGACAGTTATCATCTGTGGCACATACGTAATACTACAGACAACAAAGCCTGTTAACTAAGAGCACATGCACATCTTGTGATTTTGTACAGACTGGACTAGTTTGTGGTTCTTGTTGTCTTTATGGGACCAAGTTGATATAATATACAAAACAGAGCATCACATCAAATCAAATCCTATCATATCGCAATGTGTAACTAAAACCTGACTCTCCTCTTTCAGACTGCAATACTAGAGATTGGCTTAAAAGAAACTATGCCTTAAAAGTCACTGGGGAAGTGAGAGAATATATTTTCTCCAACTGACTATTTTTCACCTAGTGATTTAATTCTCTTAGAATTTTTGACTTTCACTGGTACTGCAGCAACTTTACAGCATCAGCTCAAAGCACTGGTAACACAGGATAGCCAGCTGGAGTTAATCCTTTCAAGATGGGCTCAAGGCTGAAATATTAGGTGACAATTACAGGTGGGACAGAACTACTCTTTAAGATTATAGACATGCAAATTTGCCTCTTAGATCTAACATAAGCATGGAGCACAGGGATGAAACATGTAACTCCATTTTCCTCTAACTTGTTTCCTCTAATTGTGTCATTTCATCTCCATTTCTAGGGAGAATCTGGACCAACAGGTGCCATGGGTGCAACAGGTCCCCTAGTGAGTGGCATATGCACTGAATATTACAGAAATGGCTCTAGGATTGTAAATGCTACTGCCAATACAAATTTTAATGAGTAGTATTCATTCAGATGTTGTTTTCAACAACTTAATACTTGTGAGCAGCATAACATGACAAAAAAATAGACTCTCAGTGGTACTTCTGGAAGTAAAGCACCTTTCTGATAATGACATCTCTCTGTGAAGCACTATCTGGTGTCATGCGGAGTGTAATATCCCTGAAGGGGAATAATATACTTTGTGAATGAGACATAGTAAAGAATGAGATTGCATTAGTGTCCTTGGTGAGTATATACAGAATTCTAATGTGTTTAAAATTGGAAATACTGTTGGAATAGAAAAAGAGAAATCACTGTCTATTATATTTCCACTGGACAAGCCTGTGAGGCTGCAGTGGTTTATGTAAGCTGCTACTTTTTTCCTGCTGTAGGATAAGATAAGCTACTTGCAGGAGGGAAAAAAGTACAGCTTGATTCTGTTACTGTTGTTCACATTGTCTGTGATGTGCTTGTAGTCTCAGTAAACCTATTTATGTTGACAAAAGCAAATGAAGAAGACCAAGCAGAAAATTACTGGAGAATGATGCAGTGTAAAACGACACAAAGGAAAAGGAAGTATGCTAAAAAAGTAAAAAGCAAAGAAGAGAAAAACATGAGGGGGTGGCATGTGTTCTCTCCACTCACTGTGGGGGTAGGGGTGTGTGGCGGGGGGAAATCAACTGAACTGTTTTCCCTATTTTTATGTTCTGCCATGGTAAGTTCCTAAATATTGTGCTTTTTGTTTTCTCTTCAAGGGACCTAGGGGAATGCCAGGAGAAAGAGGTCGAATTGGACCACAGGGTGCCCCTGTAAGTAGGATCTTCCTTCTCTTTCCTTGTTTTACTTAAATTGCTCCCTTGTTTTAATTATATTTAAATCCCTGAGCCTGGAAGTGTTTATTCATGTAACTGCTAGTCAATTCCATGGGGAATTCTGCAATAAGTTAGGGCTGAGCAGTTTTGTGGGATGAGGCTTTTACTCTAAATTTTAAAAGTTGACAGTTTTGAAACAAGAATGATATATATAGTACTTTCTTATAACAAAACTGCCCATAGGGCCAAGTACCTCACCATACTTGATATTTTTGTGACACAAAATTGTCATTTCTGTGAAATTTCTTGTGAAAGGCTATATTTTCACCAAAAATTACTGAAATAGAAATAATATGTATTATTTTTTTCTGGAGAAAGTTTAAAATGAAAGTTTAGACTTTCTGTTTAAATTCTTATAATTTAATTGCTGGTAATAAAACTGCCTTGAAAATATTTTGATTTTCATCAAAAAGTAGGATTTGCTTTCACATGAGGTCATAATTGAGCAGAAATTTCTTTCTGTTGCTTTACATCCAGCATCAGGTATTGTTTTTTATGGAATTTCTCCCTATGACACTTATGTGCTCCACTTACATTTTGTGCTCATACAATGAGATTGTCTAACTACTGGCCTGTTTGAAAAGAGAAATCTATTAACTTAAAGGGAAGCATGTTACAAATATTCAGTCTTGTGTATTTTCACGTCTAGGGTGGACGTGGCCAGCATGGTATGCCTGGGAAGCCAGGGCCAATGGTAAGTTTCTTTCTTAATCGTCTTTCTTTTTTTTTTTCACCTAATAATGGTGGTTACCTTACATGATAATCACTTTCCTTCTCATACTACCTGAAGAAGCATGAGAGAATTGTTGGCAGTTTCTGGTAACAGTCAAGGGCACCTGGAATTATCTGTGAATGGTTCCTAGTTCTACTTATTTCAGCTCCAGTGATATTCTCTGAGAAATAATACTCTGTAGTTTGCTTCATCTAAAGGTTTTAATTTGCAGATGTGTTGGCTTTAGCATCTTCATTGGAGGGGTGATGCTTTGCTGCTTTCATGAAGTGAGGCCCATACTGTAAGGAGAAAAGTGTCTTAAAGGTACACAGTATGAAACAGTTTATAATTACATATATCTTCCTTCATATACAAAGTTGGAAAATGAGATTTTACCCATTCTCAGCAAGAAAAGAATGCGTTTCACTGCATTTCCTGCAATTAATCGTAAAAAAAAGCGTAAACCATAGCCTTTTAAATATGGCAAGACAAACACTGAACTGAAGAAACAGAAGCCTATGTCTGAATATCTGCCAAACTGAGAAAGCTTGCATGACTGCAGAAGATCTGACACAACTGCAACAGGGCTGTTTAAACTGTGGATGTCAGTGTATCAAAGGGTGGTGGTTCCAATCCGACAATTCTGTCTCACAGTGCATTTGCAAAATGTGTTTGAGTGAATTCACATGAGTATTAGGATGCCAGTGTGGTTATTCACATACAAACAATTATGTGTTGCTTTTGCAAATGAAGGCTTATGATGATTTTGTACTGTTTGTGCAAAGTCAGCTTCCACTTTAAAAAATGTGGTATTTTTTTTTTGTTTCCTTTTATTTCAAAGCATTACTTTGGGGATGTGGTTGACAGTCTGTCTGTTTATGCAGACAGCCTGAACCTTTCCTGCTCTGTGTAAAATCAAACCAACTGAAACCCCCAAAACATCCCACCCCCAAAACCAAACCAGAACAAAAAAAAGAGCAAAAAAACCCTGACACTAAAACTACCACACCACCCCCAAACACCTGCATAGTATCTGCCATTAAAATTTCATTCCCTGTATACAATTTATTTATAAGAGATGTAAGTCCTGAGAAAAATTCATTTTCCTGTGTCATCTTAATCAAAACACTCTTTTATTAAAGTCTTCATTGAGAAATAATTAACTGTAATAAAAACAAACAAAAAATGTCTAGAAGCTGCAAAACTACTTTATTTAGTATATCATGAATGAAGGGTAATTCATTAGAAGAAACTTTCAATTAAAAGATTTTTCAGTATCTGAAAATGTTTGGGTTTTGGCCAAAAAAAAAACCCGAAACAACCTGGGTCCTCAGCTATGAAATTCTACCTGAAACTTGATTTTTTTTCTTTGGCATCATATATGAGCTCAAATTCACTGGACTTGTTATCTTGTTGGCTAACATTTTTGGTAAAATTCCATGTAGTGTCACAAGGGAAAAAGTGGTACTTAATGCACACGTTTCCCATTGGAGGAAGTGCTAATGAAATGCATTGTTATTTGGGTCAGTGAGGTGGTACTGCATAATTCTGGAATTATTCCTGCAATGAGGGAGAGATTTGGCAGACATGTATTTGTGATCCAGTAAACTGGGACATAAGTTTTCAAAAATATACTTAGTGAGCTCTTACATCAGTTCTGTAGAAATCCATGCAAGGTCGTGGCAGAAACGTCTGTAATGAGCGCTCTGGGGGACAGATTGTTCTTATTAAGTTTGTCAGGGGAGCTTTATTACATTTTTCTTTTTACAGTATGCATCATATTTAACAAAAAAGAAAATCAGGAAAAGATAAAGCAGGACCATCTGGGAACAGTGTTGTAGTGAATATTAATAACCACTGTGTGCCGCCATCCTGAGAGTTTATAGTACAGCAGAAAGATCTGTTGAATGTCTTGTTCAGCACAAAAAAAATTATGAAAATGAAAAGAATTTACAGATTTACTGAAAAGCCCTTAATTGGAAGTTTTGTGTTTAGCAAAACAAGGTTCATATCATACCATACAGGTATATTCAAGTGTATACACTTAAAGTTTGCTTTCTAGTGAGTTTGGACAGTTTGCCATATAATGCAGCTCCAGCTGTTTTTATCCCAGCCCCATACTTCATGTCCTTGTGGCTACATGAGGTACACCTACACTCTTCAGCACCACCGAGAATTCTGCTCTAGAAACAGCAATTGTGTAGCCACTTCAATACTACACTCTGCTCAACCTCTCCCTTCTTAGACACAGCATCAAGATATATGTCTCAAGGTATAATGCTATTTGGGAAGAGCTACACTGTCTTCAGGAGCTGAAATTGTACCTCTGCACATCACTGTGTTTCATGGTGTGGCATCCTCTCTTCCATTTCCCTTTCCAGAAATACCTGCCTATCTCTGAACAAAGATCCAAGCAGGAAAGTCTCTGCAGTATGTGTCTATACGGCCTTGAAAATTTGATACAAAATCTGTGTTTTAAAGCTTGTGAATGACCTTTGCTGTGAATTTTGGAAACTCGGTGGGGCAGAAGAGTAGGAAGCAGGGCACTAAGTTGCATAGCCTCTAATTATATTTCCACTTGTCATTTTCACTTGTTGCTTGCTACAAAAATCTTGTCTAGCAATCTAATTGTTTTAGTATAGATATGGCTTGTATTTCGCTTTTTTTCTAGATTACTGTTTTAAGTCTGAAAGAAGTGGAACTCTCCTTTGCTACATTCTATTGGACAAATTGTTATCCTTTAACAAATATTTGATCTTTTTATTTCCATACCACAATACCATAGATCAAAAAAGAGGGTATAATAGTTTGTTAAAAAAAAAACTTGAAAAACAGTTGCTGTAATTGTCAACTGTACACATTGCAATTTGTGCATTAATAACTGAATCAAGAGCTGTAACTTTGCTGGTCAGTAAATGCATTATTAAAATACTGCACCACAGTTCTATAAAATGTATCTGTATGACTTCGAAAAATGAGTGTTATTTTTCTTTTATTATAAACAAATGATTTATAACAAAAAAAATACACTTAATCCCAGAACCATGTTCACCCAGCGATTAGATACAAATCTGTGATCTAAACTGCAGAATTACAGCTTTATGTCTGTCTTTTAGGGACCACTTGGCATAACTGGTTCTCCAGGTTTTCCAGGTGCTCCAGGTGTAAAGGTAAAAAATAAAATACCTTGTTAATATGTCTTAAGTCCATAGAATAAAAAATGTGTGCTAGACTATGCAGGGTTCAGACTGACATGTATACAGGTAGTTAAAGAGTTGCTGTGAAATCAATCTTAGTCGAGATCTTAAGATAGAAGATAGAAACGAGAGGCCAAATGAAGCAGTTGCAATTTACCACAGTTAGGATGCTGTCATTGCTTTCACTTTTGCTTGAGCTAAGGGGTGATTATAAGATGCAGTGCCTCAGGAATCTTGTCCAGTGCATTCAGAGAATAACAAGATGCATTATTACAAGTTAAGTTGGGAGATCTAGCCTGAGTATTTAAGCAGTACCTTATAGTGCTGAAACTTCTAGTTTCAGCTGAGGACACTTTTTGAGATGATCTGGACTGGTAAGACAAATGCCTGAACCCTATTGGAGATGTACTGTAGTTCATAATGATAGAGCACATGATGATTACCACCTTTTATGGAGCTTCCTTACACTTCTTCTACTTGTCCTCCACCCAGTTGCTCTTTGTTCCTTTACACTCCTGAAACATGATAGGAAAAAATTATGTAAGAAGAAACTCTCAATTAGTCAGGCAGCCAAGTTCAGCAGATGTTTTGTGTTCTGAAGCTGGCAGCATTTACAAAACGGTTTTTTGGGAACAAGTCTTAATAAGAGAATTAACATAACGTATACAATTAAATGACAGGCCTTTTAGTGCATGTCATCAATGTTTTGGTATTGCTAAGCACCAGATAATACCTAAGTAAATGTTTGGAGAAGCTGTCATATGATGAATCAATGGAAACTTTGGAAAGGAGAAGCTGTCTTCAAGTTTGATAATGTAAAATCGACAGAACTGTGTTGAACTTGAAAAAGCTAAGCAGACTCTGTGTATTTCAGCTATGAAGACATGATATTAACAACCACCAGTTCAAAAAGGCAAACTAGCTATATAAAGAGGTTTCAAAGGGGAGGTACCAGGAAGTATTTTTTTATATGAGTCTCTGGTCCAATCTTACAGGGATTTTATATTTAATATAGTGCTGCAACAGTCAGTTAATCTGTACTGTGCAAAAAAACTCCAGAAGTGTTATGATTTCCAAATCTTAAGCTTTAGTTGTTACTGAAGCTAAAAAGAAAGTTGCCAAGTTATGGATACATACTGGGATTTTAGAGAGAGATGTCTATCCAAACTATTTTATCTGACCTGGGTGACAGGTGTTAAAATGTTGCTTCTCTATAGAAAGTTTCCTTGTTGTTGTATACATTGAGAAAAAATTCTGTTTGTCCTTTTAAAGTTTACATTCACATAAAAGTAGTAGAACTAGGTAAGCAAAAATATATTTTAAGGATAATGAACTATTGAAAATTCTGAATTATTTTTTTGTAAAATCAATATTCCTCCTTAGTTACTTCATAGTACTACTTTGTAGAACAAAATAATCACTATTTGTTTTCTCATATGAAATCCTAGGGTGAAGCAGGTCCAACAGGACCTCGTGGTCCTGAAGGACCTCAAGGACAGAGAGGTGAAACAGGTCCACAGGGCCCAGCTGGATCGCAAGGTCTTCCTGTGAGTATATTAAATTGAGTTCCTCAGTGCTTAGTTTGTGCATGTTGCTTGTTTGTAAGGAGTTGTAATACCCAACCCAACTTGATAGACATTGGTTTGTACTGAAATTACTGTTTTTCTTAGGAATGGAAAGGTCTCATTTTTTGTTTTGTATTTATTTTGTTGAAAATAACTTTTCATTGATTAATTAAAACAACTTGGAAAACTGAAAGGTACACAGCTTTATATAGTCTCAATCCTAGAAGTACTTTAAAGCTTAAACTTAAGATCTTAAAGATTAAGAATCACATTAACTTGTTTGTGTTGTTACTCCAATTGGCATTTACACATGTAGATCGTATGTGTTACTGTATTTATTTAATTTATTGTCTTATAAGACCAGATTTTATTGGTCTTCTAAAGTGGATAAAATAATTATCATCATCTGCTTTTGTTATCAATATCCTTCTCATTAGAATTAATTTTAATGATTGGTATGTTATCTATAGGGTACTGAAGGGACAGATGGTTCCCCAGGTGCTAAGGGCCCTACTGTGAGTAATCCTATCACCTGTTGAAGAAATCATGTAAGTGAATTCACTTTATTTTCTTATTTTTAGTATGTTTCCTTACTGTACTTGCTTTTCCTTCTATCTGTAGGGATCTCCAGGGACTGGAGGCCCCCTTGGTTTATCAGGTCCACCTGGTTCCCCAGGACCACAAGGCAGTACCGGCCCGCCGGGTATTCGAGGCCAGCCGGTAATGATGTCTTTGTCAAAATTATCATGTCTTGCAAATGTGTCAGTCTATGAAACGAAACCAGTGACCTGTATCCTGAGCTGTATCAGGAGGAGAGTGGCCAGCAGGTGGAAGGAGGTGATTCTCCCTGTCTGCTTGGCTCTTGTGAAACACAACCTTGAGTACTGTGTCCAGCTCTGGGGTCCCCAGCACAAGAGGGACATAGACTTGTTGGAATGAGTCCAGAGGAGGGCCATGAAATTAATCAGAGGGCTGGAGCATTTCTCCTATGAAAACAGGCTGAGTTGGGCTTGTTCAGCCTGGAGAAGAGAAGGCTCTGGGAAGACCTATAGTAGACCTAAAGGGGGCCAACAAGAAATACCGAGAGGGACTTTTTACAAGGGTGTGTAGGCATAAGACAAGGGGGGGGATGGCTTTTAACTGAAAGAGGGTAGATGTTTATTAGATGTAAGAAAGAAATTCTTTACTGTGAGGATGGTGACACACTAGAACAGGTTGCCCAGAGAAGCTGTGGCTGCCCCATCCCTGGAAGAGTTCAGGGCCAGGTCAAACGAGGCTTTGAGCAACCTGATCTATTGGAAGGTGTCCCTGCCCATGACAGGCAGCTGGAACTAGGTGATTGTTACCTGACCTTCCAATCCAATCCCAAACCATACTGTGATTCTATGATTGACAGTGGGGTTCCTTTAAATAAGTTAATAGCATGCTAGTGAGTATGCCAAAATTGGATCTTGTGAATCTTCTGTGTGTCCAAAATACTGAGATTGCTTTCTTAAAGGTGTAAGAAAAAACGAGTGTCTGTATAACCTTGGACAAACAGTAACTGTTTATCTCCTGGAATTGTCAAATTTGTTTGTTTTGATAACAAATATATACATATAATATATAAATAAACAAGCACACTAAGGAGAAAGACGAAACATTATAAGCATCTATTATATGGCCTACAGCTAGTCACTAAACTAGAAACTGTTTTCTGTTTCATAGCATAATACAAAATGGTCAAAAAATTTATGCAGAATTTTAACCTTATGGATGTTATTTGCGTGTTTTCAGGGAGACCCAGGTGTTCCAGGTTTCAAGGGAGAAGCAGGACCCAAAGGTGAACCTGTAAGTCTCCATTGTGTATGATGAAAAGAAATCACAAAGGCTTGTATGAATATTTCATAGATTCTTAAATTTTTCAAGACACTTCTGATGCTCGTAATCATGACAGTAATTATAGGGGAACAAACCAAGGTGAACCTGACTAGACAGTACTAACAATGACTGGTGAAGAAGGTTCTTTGATGTTACAAATCACCTACTCAATATAGGCCTTACAACACTCAAGGACAGAAAAAACTATTAGTGCATCTGCTGAGGTTTCTGTAGCACTCAGAATGACTGTATCCCAATTTCCCAATCTCCTATGAAATGGATTCACATGATCTTGGACATTTAAGAGTACACAGGTCTGCATGCTAATCATAATAAAAGTGTCATTTTTATTTTACACAGGTATTTAATACATTTATACTTATGCAGTTATGTACACATTAATTATATTTTCTTCATACATTAATATAATACAAATATTTATACATTCATGGTATGAAGAGCTGTGTAGCACATAGCTAATATTTGTGAAAGATTATTTGAGAACATGGCTAATTCCATGCTATAATCATGTGAATTTTGAAAGAAAAGTGATTCTGCAGAGTTAGAATCAGTTTGACTTGTCAACCAATCTTTAGTTTTTCTCTCTCACTAGTTGAATGATCATGTAATAACTGACAGAAACATAATGTAATGATTTCCTTTCCACTGACTATCTTCTCCTGTCAGAATTTCTACTAGAGTATCACTGAATTTTGGATCCTTTGCAGCTTGCCCGGTTGGGAATAGAAAATACAAATTGTTGTGTCTGATTCTAATAGGTGGCTATTAAAATTGCTATACAGCTGAACTGCAGATTTAGTTTATTCAAAGTGCATTTATGAGAAATTATAAACATTGTAAAAGAGAAAATCTAATGCTGAAAAGTGGCACTTTTTAAGTAATTCAAAACCTAATTTTTTTCCTCATTTATTTGGAGAAATGTTTATCATTTTTAGAATACAGTCCATTTCAATGTACCTGAGAATTGATATGCTAACAGTAATACTGCATTTTTTAAATATTTTACTTTCACTAGGGCCCACAAGGTCCTCAGGGTCCCATTGGCCCTATAGGTGAAGAAGGGAAAAGAGGTCCTCGAGGTGATCCAGGGTCAGTAGGTCCACCAGGTCCTGTTGGAGAAAGGGTAAGCAATCCAAAGGAATAATATCTCTTGAGAAATGCAATGCTAAGCCAACCCCCCTGTTGAGCTAACCATGAGTTTTCTCACAGGTTCATTCTGGGTATAGTCAAACTACTTTCCTAACAGTAGTTTCATACTGTTTGTCATGGTTTAAGCCCAGCCAGCAACTCATCCGCTCGCTCACTCCCCCACCTTCTTCCTCCTCCTGCTCCTGGAGGGATGGGGAGGAGAATTGGAAGAATGTAACTCCCATGGGTTGTGATAAGAACGGTCCAGTAGCTAAGGTATAACACAAACTGCTACTGCTGCCACCAATAATAATGATAAGGGAAATAACAAGGGAAGAGAACACAACCGCTTACCACCCGCCAACCAATACCCAGCCTCACCTGAGCAGCGATCTAGCCCTTCTGGTTAACTGCCCCCATTTTATACACTGGGCATGATGCGTTGTGGTATGGAATACCCCTTAGGTTATTTTAAGTCAGGTGTCCTGTCTCTGCTTCCTCCCAGCTTCCCCTCCTCCCTGGCAGAGCAGCAGACTCAGAAAGTCCTCGGTCAGAGTAAACATCACTTAGCAACAACTAAGTGTTATCAACATTGCTCCCAAGCTGAAAGTACAGCACTGCACCAGCTACTAAGAAGGAGACAAACGACTGCTACTGCTGAACCTAGGACACAGTTATCTTTTTGGTTTTTTTAGTTACTGGATACTTTCATTTCTGGATTCAGTGCCCCAGATAGTATGGTAGGAGAAATGATGGAGATATGACAGGCAAATCTCAGATTTCTTGCTTAACCCTGTACAAATTGTCACCTTGCTTTCAATGAGGCTGTTCACATAGAAGGAGCTGTTCAGCATGCACAAAAGAAGCACTGGCATTTTTACTACTCCAAGTAGTAAAAAAGGCAAGTTTAAAGTATTGAAGTAAGGAATTTGTAGGGAAATAAACTGAAACCCCAAGCCCTAAGTCTAGTACTTTATTTTCAACAAGGTGTGTAAAAATTAAGATAATCATCCCGTATCTGTGGCTTTTCCTAGGGTGCTCCTGGTAACCGTGGTTTTCCAGGTTCTGATGGCTTGCCTGGACCAAAGGTAATGAAATTAAAGTGTCCATCTTTTATTGGATCATTTGTTACATTTTCATACATGGAGATACATAGAAAGAAAGAGTAAAAATGCCTGCTTCTAAGCAAATAGGCAGATCCTCAAAATCACTGGAAGCAGGATCAAAAGGAGTTGACAGGTGCCAAAAAGGGATTTGAATGTTTTGAGGCCAAAAGTTTTTTGGGAAAAATCACTTTCAGTTCCTGAGAAGTTCAGCTTTGCTTGCTTGTCCCTGACTTAATGCTCCCTCATGCTGAAACATGATTTGACCTGTTCTACTATTTTTTTCTTTATGCATTGCTCTGTAACAGGCAACTATATGAAAGCCTTTTCTTTGTGTGTGGACTGTTTTTCCTAGACTTGTCCCTTGAACAGATGTGCTTATCAGTCTTTGGCTTTCCTAACTGCTTTAACACTTCCAGGAAATTGACTCACATATTTATTGGTATAGTGTTTCTGTAAATCTCTGACTTGGTAAAAATACAGGGATTCTAGAATTCTGATTTTTTTTTTTTTTTTTTTTTTAAATTTAAGAGGCAACCTTTAAATTTTGGTAAATA
>NDXB01019070.1:111588-121877 GCA_002631895.1 Agapornis roseicollis
TTAAATTTTTTATTTTTTTTTTTTTTTTTTTAAATTGAAGAGGCAACCTTTAAATTTTGGAAAATAGTAGTAGTAGCAATAATAATAATAAGCATTAATTATTTTGAAGTCTGTTTGCAAAAAAATTGATCCTTAATAGAAGATACCTGTTTTATTTAACCTTCTCCTACTGTTGCTGTTCCACCTCTTAACTTGTAGCCTAATGGTATCTTTCTAGGGTGCTCAAGGGGAGCGTGGTCCTGCAGGTTCTTCTGGTCCTAAAGGAGGTCAGGGAGATCCTGGGCGTCCTGGTGAACCTGGCCTCCCGGGTGCAAGGGTAAGGAACTAACAGCAGTACACTATAAACCACGGCATTTTTCATTTTCAGAAAGCAACAATGAACTTTGCATAATTAAGAAGCTGTTATAAAGGACAGACTTGTTTCAGTGGAGCTATTTAAGGGGTAAAGGCCAAAATGTCTGTCTGTCTTCCTGCTGATGTTGGTAAGCACATGTTCCACTTGCCTCTGAAGAAAGAGAAATAACCTTGATTTGGACCGGCCAGTGGAACTGAAGGGGGTGTGCTTGTAAAGCACATAGTTGCCACAGATAACATGAATTAAGGAGCAAGTTAATTGAAGTCCAACCTTCATTAAACTGGTGATTGATAGTTGAGTGGTGCATGTCATCTAGAGAATTTTTCAGGAAAAAATATTTGAGGAGAATTTGAAATATCACAAAAGAAGAGAAAGGGATGTTACAGATCAGATAATGGCAGAAATAAAGATGAGCCTGTGAGAAGCTTGGGAGGTATAAAAGCAAGAATAAGAGAAAAAAAAAAGAATAGGAAAAAGGAAGATCAAAGACAGTGGGGGATGAAGCTGTAAAGTGATGACAAAATTGCACAAATTTGATACAGAAAAGTTTGCACTATGGTAGTAACTGAGCATGTCTTTTGCATTTATTTGCATTTCTCTATTGTTCTAGAATTATATGCAGAACCTTAACACCAATGTTACTCCCACTTTTAGGGTTTGACAGGAAATCCAGGTGTTCAAGGCCCTGAAGGAAAACTTGGCCCCCTGGTAAGTGACACAAAAACTCACTGAAATTACTTTATTAACTTCAGTTTTCTTGATTTCTGAAATTTTATCTTCTAACTGTTCACCTTAGATTCCTGGCTCCAAAATTATTGCAGATACTGTACATTTAGTTTTGCCTCTGCAGCAGTATCTGTTGTTCAGCAGCTGCTGCAATATTTTTAGGCCATCTTGAACTCAGTATCTTTTCTGACTGTCTCTTCAAGAAAACACTAAAGTATCTGTACATAGTGGCTCTGTTATAAAAATTGCATCATATTTAGTTAAATCCAGCAGTATGGCTACAGCTGTGTCTGCCTTAAAAACATGTTGATTGATAACTGTAGCACCAAACTAGATTAATGTTTATATATATATACAAACATTTTACAGGGGTAAATAAGTTAATAAAAATAAATACATTTATAATCGAATGTGGAAAATGCTTTATCTCTGCAGGGTGCTCCTGGAGAAGATGGACGTCCAGGTCCTGCAGGTTCAATTGGAATCAGAGGTCAACCAGGCAGCATGGGCCTTCCTGGTCCGAAGGGTAGTAGTGTGAGTATGGCACCTGGTACCCAAGATCTGTTTAACTTTAAACATTTGCATATATCTTAATAGATGAAAACAGTATCTAAACCCAGTAATTTTTAACTCTGCAAATCAGGGGGATCCTGGAAAACCTGGAGAAGCAGGCAATGCAGGTGTCCCAGGACAGAGAGTGAGTGTGACTGCTATTTGCAATGATAACAAAATATGATGCTTTTCTGTTATATATGTTCACTCTACAATACTTCCTATGCCATTTTTAATTCAGGGAGCACCTGGTAAAGATGGTGAAGTTGGTCCTTCTGGTCCTGTTGGCCCACCCGTAAGTCAGCTCTTACCACTCTGCCTACCTGCCAGTCACTCCATCTATTCATTGCTCTTCTGCTTCTGTTTTTATCTATCTTCATGCCACTTGTTGATTCCAAACAAAAAATCACAAGAACATTTAAAGAAATTTTTTCCTAGAAAATGGGCAGCTTTGTAGTGAATAATATATTAGTAGTTTAATTGCTTTTACTGACCAGTACGAAAAATAGGGCAAGGAGAAAAATTTTCTCATAGTTCATGTTAATAGCTTCCTTAGTTTCAATGGAACTGAGTGTTTCCCTGCCAGCACAGAGCTTCTGGGGGAGAATCTTAGAGAAATTATATACATTTTATTATATCTTTTAGATAGGGTATGCCTTGTCCCAGGGTTAAGTAAAAATGTATAATAAACAAACATATCATTGGAAAGGTGCATATTCAGTGAAAAATTGTGAGGCCTGCCTATATTCCTCTGCTGTATACCTACTACTTTCTTTTGTGTAGGGTCTAGCAGGAGAAAGAGGAGAACAAGGCCCTCCAGGTCCTACAGGGTTTCAGGTAGGTGCATTCATGTTCTTTTAAAGAAAGATTAAAAAATGATGTCAACTTAAACTGGAGAAATTCGAACAAGTGATGTATAACAAAACACAACTTCAGAACTAAGGTAGCGGTGTTAAGAATAATGAGTGATACTTAGCTTTCACATCAGCTGTGCACTAAACTGAACTGGCAAGGGCTTAAATACCAGCTCTGTATCCCTTGAGAGCACCTTTCTTGTTTTTCAGTTTTAATTTGGAGATTTTCCAAAGATGTGCCAAATATAGAGCCAAAGAATTGTTTTGGTAATAAAATATTAATTAAGAGATTAATTAATAATCTATTAATAGAAAACTTTATTTTTAGGGCTGATATGTCTTTGTCATACAAATTAACGTCAAAGAAAGGCTGCCATTTAGAACAGGGAAAACACTTTGGTGCAGTATTCATGTAACGTTTTCTTAGGGATCTCTGACAGCATACTCTAGTATGGGGTATAATACGACATTGATATTCTTGGTGTCTCAGTGCAAACTGGATTTACATAATTTTCTACAATCTTAGTCACCATTTTTTTACTTTTTACAGGGTTTGCCTGGGCCACCAGGTCCTCCAGGTGAGGGAGGAAAGCCAGGTGATCAGGTAATTTCTGTATAATGTTACAAGAATTCATTCCATGAAGTACTTTTACCATTTTTTCTCTTTGTAATTTAGTTTTCCAATCTATTTCAAAAACGTACTGATGTAGTCTGAAAGCTGTCTGAGGACTGCTGTTTTGATAAAATAATTTCTAGAATCTGACTGACATCTTGGACTGATTCGGACTCTGCTCTTGTCTCGAACAAATAATAGTCAGAACTAGCCACCTACATTCATAGTACTTGGGAAATTAATTTTTTATCTCTAACTTGCATAACTGTAAGGCATTATTCATAAATAATGCTCTCATTCTAATGGTGAGTTCTGTTCTGCTTAGGGTGTGCCTGGAGATCCTGGAGCAGTTGGTCCATTGGGCCCTAGGGTAAGTGTTTTCTATCAGAGTCTAAACATTTGTTACCAGTTCTCTGAGTTTGTTAGTTGGTATCGAATGTGGACTTCAACAGCTAAAGCAAGTATTTTACTTTTACCCATCAACAAAATGGTTGTAAATGTGGATACATTTTAAGATGGCTTCTGTAAAACCTACCACCTTTAATGGTTTTGTAGCTCATAAAGTGGTGTTGAGTATTAGCTGCTAAATGATTTGGTTTACACCTATGAAATGACAGCTTTTAGTTTGCTGAGCAACATAGAATCATAGACTAAGTAGGGTTGAGAAGGACCTTAAGATCATCGTGTTCCAACTCCCCTGCATGGGCAGGGAAACCTTGCAATAAACCATGTCACCAGAGGCTCTGTCCAGCCAGTCCTTGAACACCTTCAAGGACAACAGAGCTTCCTTGGGCAACCCATTCCAGTATCTCACCACCCTCACAGTAAAGTTCTTCCTTATATCTAATCTGAACTTCCCCTGTTTAAGTTTGAACCCATCATCCCTTGTTTTATCACTACAGTTCCTACTGAAGAGTCCCTCCCCAGCATCCCTATATGCCCCTTTCAGATACTGGAAGGCTGCTATGAGGCCTGCATGCAGCCTTCTCTTCTCCAGGCTGAACATGCTATTTCACCTACCTTTAACAATAAAAACATAAAGCTGTTTTTTTATTTGACCAGTTATCCTAGAACCTGTTCACAGGCTCTTTGTTCAAATAGCAGTGCTGCACTTACAGTGTATTTAGGATTTTGTCTACCAGAACTGTACCCTGATTTCCAAATAAGTAATAATTTTCAATTTTGTAGGGAGAACGTGGCAATCCAGGAGAGAGGGGAGAACCAGGTGCATCAGGACTCCAGGGTGAAAAGGGTATGGCTGGAGGCCATGGTCCTGATGGTCCAAAGGTGAGCTGAATGGAGATTTGTGTTGCTGCAATGATGTATAATACTGCTCATGCATGCAAACATAGAGGAGAGGGTTTTTTAATTATAAAAGGGGTAGCTCATATAAACAAGATCTTTTTCATGAAAAGAGCTTTAGGGGGACATGAAAGATACTAAAATGTTGAGAAATCACATTTTGTGTTCATTTATATAGGTTGAAGTTTAGAATGGCTTGTGTGTTTCCCAGTAAAACTGGGCAAATCCATTTCTGAACTGCAGAAAACCTTCTAGCAATGTTTTAAGAGCCATTTCAGTTTACACAAAGACATTTGGCAGGGATGAATGTTTAAAAGAAAATGCCGAAAACACCATGCATTTCTTTCACCTGCAATCTATTTACTTAGGCTTAGGAAGGTCACCCCAAGTAGGGATTGTCTCTAGTAATGTAAGACATGAGGTGTGAGTAGCAAAGCATAAATACAGCAACTCTTCCTCTGGCAACTTGTACCTGTAGCTACTTCGTGTAATAGAACCATGTGGCATCAAGGTAGAAAGATGCTCGAGTTTCTTTTTTTTGCCTGTTCTCATGCACTAAGTAAATACTAATGTCTTTGGAAGGACTACACTATTACAGTTCAGTATTACAACTGAATTTCCTGACTAACACAATGGGGAAAGTATTTGAACATGAATAAAGTCCAAATTTAAGAGAAAATTATTACTTAAAACAGTGCCCTAGAGACTTCAACACAGGCACAGTGTGTTCTGTAGCCTGGAGACAAAGATACTTCACAGATGAATAGACAGCAACTTGTTCTTTATTTGCTTCAGGGAAGTCCAGGCCCTAGCGGAACACCTGGTGATGCAGGCCCACCAGGGCTTCAAGGTATGCCTGGAGAAAGAGGGATCGCTGGAACACCTGGCCCCAAGGGTGATAGAGTAAGTGTTTATTCCTATTGTCTTGAGTCAAGTCACCAGTCTCTTAATACTGCAATTATTGCAGGGTATTCAGCATCTAGTGTTACAACTGAGACTTTATGGGTATTTTCCCATAGGGCGGCGTAGGTGAGAAGGGTGCTGAAGGTACAGCTGGCAATGACGGGGCAAGAGTAAGTAAATTCATCATCCTATTTAGACCTGTTCTTCACCAGCAGATTGTTTTTTTGCTAGGGTACTCAACTCATGGAGTTAAACACTACTCAGCCTGGTGATAACTATGTGCAGAGTGGTTTAGGATGTCTGTGTCCCAAACCCCCATTTTGTATCATCAATAGGGGGAGTTAAGATATCAAAGGAAAGTATTCCCAGAAGCAGTGTGTTGATTTGGGATTCAGCTAAGCTGACTATAGTAAAAATATTGAAAAAGGGACAGGCAGGATATATATATATATATTAAAAAAAGCAGCCCTTCCAGCTCTTCCTCTTGTACTAAGGCAGATGCCACCTTCTTGTTTGGACTGAGTTCCCCATGGTCTGTCCCAGGTTTCACAGGTGAAAACTCCAGTAAATGTATTAAGCCCCATATGGCCATATTTCTGCTAATGACTCCTAGAGCATTAATGGCTTTACAGTATCCCTTGTTAATGCCTTCTTTTTGTATATCTCTCTATAGTTTGAACTATGTTCCAGAGCAGTTCTTTTGTGGGAGGGGGAATTTTGTTCAAGACAAACTTGATGCAAGTTTTGGTATTTTGCTTCTAACTAAAGAGAACTGTAATTGGGATATCTAAATATTCATAAAAGTAATATAGTTAATGTTGTGGGATCATTATGTGGAGTTGATGGGTCTGAATGGAAAATTTGCAGCTTAATTGCCCCTGAAGAGACAAAGGACACTTGAGGAGTTTGCAAGATATCAGTGAATCTTCAGAAGTAGTGATAGACACTTTAAAGATAACTGAAACAGTTAAATACTAGCATAAGAGAAGGAGCTTCAGTGCAAGTGGGGGAAAAGGACTGAATTTTCTCCTGAGAGATTAAAATAATGCCGGTGTGGTTTTTTTTAATCACTGGCCTTATGCACAAACACTACATAAAGAAGATGAAGTAAGTGAAAAAAGAATGAAGGAAAGCAGGTCCTTTGAGATGTGGAATTTTGGTCACTGGGAGAGGAAATTCAAGTCAGTTTTAGATAAAGAAGGCCCAGCAAGTTTTCTGAGATAAAGGACAAGAATTTAAATGAATGGAAAAGCATGTGGAACTACTAACATATGAAAAGATTTAAACTAACTGTTTTGAAGCAGAACTTCTGTAACTTCTTTTCATCTTAATTTTTTAAAAGGGTCTTCCTGGTCCAATTGGCCCAATGGGTCCAGCAGGTCCCACTGGTGAAAAGGTAAACAGATTTTTATTCAATTCCCTACTGAAGTTTCTTGATTTTATCACACTTTATTGGCACTTGTTCTACTTGTCAAATGAGAAAATTGGGAAATAATAACCTTTAATTTGATTTTAAGGGTGAACCAGGTCCTAGAGGTCTAGTTGGTCCTCCTGGCTCCCGTGGAAACCCTGTGAGTAAACATGTTTGGTTTTTGACTGACATAAGTTGACAATATATAACACTTCTCCAGACTCCAGCCATTTGTCTCATTTGCTGATATACTTTCCTCTTTTTCTTCCCCTTCCTTTGTAGATAAAATCTGTAGTTCTTTCTTGATGCTGTGCACTTGCAAAAACAATTAGCAGATTTTTCCCCTTGGCTCTATACTTGTGTTAGGGCAAAATTTATAGAGACTTACCCTCATTTACCTCACTCCTGAAAGTGCACCACCACTTTTAATTGTTCAAAGCATGCCTATACCAGATACTACTGTAAATGTACAAGTGTCTAGATGGACAAAGAGCAGAGGTATACCTGAGTTCCTGTAGTTATGTTAACTCTTGTCATATTCTGTTAATTTGTGATTTTAAGGGTTGACTTTGATTAGGGAATTAGAGGCTCAGCCCTTCTAGATCCTTCATACTGCTTGGAATTGATTATGTCTCTGTCATAAATCAGAGCAATCTTATTTCTAGTATAAACTGGAACAGCTTCCACCCCTCTAGGGAGTGCTGGATCTTGGCAGCCTTCAGCTCCTTCTTTTCCAAACAAATGTTGTAGGGAAAGCTCAGTTGAAGCAGCTCATGGCCATTCAGATCTTGTAGAAGAATATATCTTTGAACTACTGTGTTTTTTTCCTAGTCGATCTCATTAGAATATGCATAAAATATGTGCTCTTCAGGTAATTGGGCCATTTCTGGAAGTAGTTGTGAGCACACCTGCTGTGCTTTTAGTGCTTGCTTATGCCTTCCATCTCTAAATTCTGAAAGTTTAAATATAGTCTTGAACACAAGGCAGATGTTAACATCATAGCTAGCATAGTTTATTTCATGATTAAAAGTTCATTAATTCTGATTAATAGAGCAAAAGTGTAAGCACGTTTATGATAGTAAATAGTTAACATCCTTCTGTGAATTATTCTGTATGTTGAAAGACCATTGTTAAATACAATTATTCTAATTTTTTTTTGGCCAGGGTTCCCGAGGAGAAAATGGCCCAACTGGAGCTGTTGGTTTTGCCGGTCCCCCGGTATGTGTTTTGTGACACTAATGAGTTTCCTTTAGTCATGCTTTGACATGCTTAGTTTCCTTCATTATGAGTAATACTGCAGTGTTCTGGAACGTGAGCAGCATTTTTGTTGCAGAAAGAGCTGTTTCTTTTTCAGGTAAAGAGCCAATAAATACCCTAGACAGTTGAAAAGTGATTTTGTTGATAAAATTATGTAACTGTTCACTAGATTTCATCTTTTCATAGATATGCTATGTTGCTCCTTTGAGATTAGAATGAGGCAAGTTATAAAGTGTCATCTACTGAAGGCAGCAAAGATTTGTGCCATGAGTAGTGAAGGCTGGAATGAGCTGATGGACCAAATGGAAGGTTCATGAGTTTTCCACTGAATACCCTAAACATTCCCACAGCCTAAATACTCTGTATCAGACCTTTCAAAAAAAAATCAGGCACCTGCTTCCTTTGGAGGGAAAAAAAAAAAGACTAGAAAAGACAATGCCTTTTTAGTCCCTTTTACTTTTAAGTATGTAATAGATGATGAGGAAAATAGAAAATCTAAAGAAAAGAAAAATGTGAGCTAGATAAGAGAATCTTTTAAGTAAATACTGACTTCACAGACTGTTCAGAAAATCTCATCTGTGATCTTCTAAAGACTGTGGTGAACTGTTAAGCAAATGCTTAATGTGTTTTGTGGGGTGACTTATTCTCCTATTATCTTTTGCCTTCTAGAAATTCTCTACAGAATTACTTTTTTAGGATGGAAAGATTTGCTGTTCTCTTACCTAATATCTCTCCTATATATTATTTCTCTCCTAAATATTCTTACAGGGCCCTGATGGTCAGCCAGGTGTGAAAGGTGAACCCGGAGAACCTGGACAGAAAGGAGATGCTGGATCTCCAGGTCCACAGGGTCTTGCTGGGTCTCCTGGTCCACCAGTAAGTATAAGTAACATAACTGGAGAACCAGTGGCATGGGCTGATCTTGCTTATTTAAAAAATATTCTGGGTATTCATTATCATCTCTCTCATTCTCCTTTCCTCTTAGGGTCCTCAAGGTGTTCCTGGTCTGAAAGGTGGTAGAGGAACTCAGGGTCCACCTGTAAGCAAATTTTACTTTTTCTGACCCAGCTGCAGATAATTTAATCCTGAAATTTTATGTAATGTGTGTATCATTCCTCAACTCAGCTTGGTTTTCAGTCTGCAATTACTTACATAACATGTAATATGCAATATTATATATTTATTATGTATGATATATTCTATAGTATTTAATACATATTAGATATAATAATGTATACTATATTCTATATTACATGCTCACTTAGTTAATTATAACATATAATTACTATTTGCCTACTAATTCACCTGAGAACATCTGAGGTACCCAGTGTTATATTTCTTACAACAAAGTTGGCATTAAGATGTATTTTTTTAGGGTGCCACTGGATTCCCGGGATCTGCTGGAAGAGTTGGGCCTCCAGGACCTACTGTAAGTCAGGTTTCAGATTCCCAGTAGGTGTTTTTTATAAATTTGTTGTTAAAAACTTTAAGACAGAATAAGGCAGGAAAGGTGAAGAAGTGTTTTATCGCCTGATGCTATAGATAACTGCTTGTCAGCACTGACTTCTGTGACTTCATTCTTACATCCGACTTTATTAAATAAAACTCATCAGTCTTGGGTTTGATCTGGTGTCAGTGTGTCCAAATTAGTGCAAGATTTTACACTGCAAGTAGGCTTCGAGTTGTTTCAGCTGCTCTAATGACTTAATTTTTTACAGAAACAAAACAAGAACCTATATTGTCTTGCACTTTATACTTTCCTGTCCCTTCATTGGTGACTGAAGTTAGGAGTGTTTCTGGGAAAGGAAGGGTCCCCTACCAGTCTATTTCACTGGTGGATCATAAAAATCTATTAAAATAAATAAGAATAATAATTAGAAAAAACAAACCCACAGAATTCCTTATATCTAAACATTTTCAAAAACACACACATGAAAAAATTATCTGTCAATCAACAAATGAGGATCCAATTCCAAACAGAAAACTGTCACTTACTGTCTTCCTACGCTTTTTAATCTTTTGATTGCATTCACTGTGGGTTTATCAAAATGTGACATTTATGGAAAGCATAATATACATGTGAAGTGTTTTAAAAGTATTTGAAAAGTTAACAAAGGTCCATTTAAAATGCTAATTTGTGCTATATAAACTAAAAGTTTGAATGTAGACTTTAGATTGATGATATTGGGAAGAATGGGCAAAGAAGAGTTTTTTAGCAGTAGCTGTACATCCGAACTTAAAAAAAAAAATATAAGAAAGGAGTTTGGAACTGCAAATTGGGGGGGGGGGGGGGTTGGGACATATTTTGTTTTTTTT
>NDXB01019070.1:122987-138540 GCA_002631895.1 Agapornis roseicollis
CAAAAAAGAAACTGAATACTAAAAAAAAAAATCCCAGACTTTTCATGTAAGTTCCCAAAGGTCATTGAATATAAATAAATACTCTGTAACTGCTATTTCATAAATCGTGAATTATGGTCTTCAAAATTGCCATTTGTGCTCTCTTTGCTTTCAGGTAGGATTTATAGATATTTATTGGATAGCCTTATGATTCAGGAGATCAAATCATTAAATGGACTATCATTAAAGGAATGGTATGGAGGATCTTCCATTACCACTGGATCAATAAAATCAATTCATAGATAAAGTTGGCCAGAAATCATTTCAGGCTAACAAGGTTTGTTGGTGTTAAGATGGAGGGGAAAAAACCCAAACCAAAACCCAAAAAACTCCAATAGCAGCAACAAAAGTGTTATGTTACTTATTTCAAACTACATAAGGCCAGGTTGGACAGAGCCTTGGGTGATGGTTTAGTGTGAGGTGTCCCTGCTTATGGCAGGGGGGTTGGAACTGGATGATCTTAAAGTCCTTTCTAACCCTAACTATTCTATGATTCTATGATATTATTCCATGCGAAAGATACTACCTATTGCAGGTAATACCATCAGACATATTGATATATCAGGATAGTTTGTGTGTAAGAGACTTGCTGCTAGATAGAGCAATTTCAAGTGCAGTGCCTAGTCAATAAAAACCTATTCAAAAGCGGATAACACAATTAAACTGCTTAAAAATACACAGTGAATTAAATATATATTCAAAACCTAGAAGAACATTTTCCTCAATTGTCAGGTTTGAAGTTAAAAATGGTACTTCAGACTGGATTAATGAATAGTATTTTGCAGGCAGCAAGGGTTTTTTTGTGCTTTCTTTGTTTTGTGATTAGAATTTTAAAATATTTCTCACCTTTTCCAGGGCACACCAGGAAAACAAGGTCCCACAGGGCCACCTGGTGATAAAGGTCCCCCAGGACCTATTGGCCAGTCAGGTGCCACTGGGCCTGTAGGTGAAGCTGGTCCAGAGGTAAGTATTAGAACCTTATAATACGAAAAAACACACCAACAACAAACAAACCCCAAACAAACAAACAGAAACAGTCCAGTGGTTATTCTCCTTGACTTGGAGAACTTTCTAGTTCTTATGACAATTCAAAATTACAGAGTTGATCAATACTCTCTTTTTATTTTGTAACTCTAGGGACCTGCTGGCAATGACGGTACTCCTGGACGAGATGGAGCAGTTGGGGAACGTGTAAGAATATATTGTTTTCTTAAGTAATTTCTGGAAATCTCCATTTCATTATAGACTTATTGTAGATTTTTCTCTCCATTCAGTTAACTTGAATGGAGAACTAGTTCTGAAATTGTGTCATGGCTTTGAATAAGTAGTGCCTTTCAAAGTTGAGGAAACCTAGCTAAGAACACCCGTCTCCACAAACTCAGGCTTGAGTTCTTACAGATTTAATATCTTTGTGGATTCTAATTGATACAAAACAGATGAGCAATGCTAGAGTCCTATTGTGTTGGTCTGGTCTAGTCTTCTTTAGATCAATAATGTTGAAATTATCTTTTGCAGGGTGATCGTGGTGAACCTGGCCCTGCAGGCTTACCAGGTTCCCCAGGGGGCCCAGGAACTCCAGGTCCTGTTGGCCCTCCAGGAGATGCGGGTCAAAGAGGTGAAACTGTAAGTGAGATTTTTTTGGGGTTGTTTTTTTTTTTTTGTTTTTTTTTGGGGTTTTTTTTCAAATACTTTCTAAATTAAAAAAACCCCAAACAACAGAACAACAAACTTGTGTTTGCTTTTGTGCATTGCTTCACATATCTTCTGTATGCAATGTTTGTAGGGTTCTCGAGGTCCGATGGGTCCCCCAGGTCGTGCAGGAAAAAGAGGTTTGCCTGTAAGTACTCCATGGTCACTGTGGTTTGATCTGAGTTACTTTTTTAAAAGAAAGTGTATGAGAAGTTGAACCTAAATGAGAATGCTAAACAGGGCTTCAACTGCTAGTGAGAGCTTCAACTTGTAGTGTTCGGATTGAAAGTGGATACATGTAGTTTTCTGAGCTGCAAACCTCTACAAATCTATTAGGATACACTAGAGTTTCTAGACTATCTTTAGCAACACTGCAAAGATATAATGAATGCTTTGGAAGCCTATTTATTTGGAGTTTGTTGCTGTCCAAATGATGGTAGGAATTCAGTTAGCAAATTACTGGAGTCTGTGTTTGAAAATTTAAATAAAGGGTAAGGAAATGAATGCTGAACAAAAATGGCAAAAATATAACAAAATCACCTGTTCCCATGAAACTGCCTTAATGAAACTCAGGAGATTGACTTCAGTCCAAATGGAAGAACAAACAAAACCCATCTTTTTGCATTACATAACTCTTTGACAATCTAAGCTTGGAACAAAAAATTAATTGGAATCTTGAGAAATTCAAAAGAATGTTGTCCTGTCCCTAAGCAGATGTCATATGAGATACAGGAAAGGTTTATTGAGTAGTTAGTAATAATGATGCCATTGATAAGCTATTTGGAATCTGGCATTGAGAAACTTAGCGTGCAGTTTGGGCTGAGAAATACAGAATTGAAAGCAGAAGCAGTGTTTTCTGGTGATTCTTGAATTAGTATAAAAAGATTCAAACTATCAAAAATAGAAAGAGTGAAATTGTGATGGTAATAGAACCAAGCTATTTTTACTGGGGAGCCTGAACATTATTGTCTGTAGTTCAGCTGTATTTTAATCATAGTGAAGGTAAAAGGAGCTGTCAGAAGTGAAGATGCAAGATGGAGGATTTCATACTGAAAATACGTTTTATTATTATGAGTTTGTGAGAGATCCACAATATTTCAATCTCATCTGCAAAAATCATTTGCCATATCCAGTAAGACAAAAAAAATTCTCAATTTTACAAATTTTAGGTAAATCATTCAGTATTTTTACTGCAAGCTTTTTGTGACTATATGATGAAGCTAAATAGACTAAATTCACCACAGCTAAACTATAATTAAATATAGTATCATTTTCTGTGATTATTTACTTATTTTTTGGTAAAAAATTAGTTTTTGAAGTTGCCCCAGCATGACCTTCTTTCTAGCTTTAGAACTAAAGGGGGTCTGAATGCAGTGTCTAAAAGTGAGTGAGAGGTTTTTTGAGGCTGGGGATTTTTTTCAGTTTAGAATTTTACATTTCAACACTGATCTTTACAGGGTCCCCAAGGACCTCGTGGTGACAAAGGTGACAATGGAGATCGAGGTGACAGGGGCCAGAAAGGACACAGGGGTTTCACTGGGCTTCAAGGTCTTCCAGGTCCTCCTGTAAGTTGTTCTATTTTTACTATAATTTTATTTCCTTGATAGTTAAATAATGTATCAGGAACATAGTTATTTAAAATGAAAAAAAGGCAAACATGAGTTATTTTTCCCACAAGGTGTTTGTGAGTGGTCTATCTGTACTTGGTAATATTTTTAATGTGATTTTGCAATACTGTTGCATGATGAAATAAATTTGTGCTTTGCAAGATATGTGTTCACCTACTCTTGTACCATTTATGCCAATCGCTGAGTCTATAACCTGTCAGCAGAAGTTGATAACAAAAGTCTGTAGTTTCAGATAAGTACATTAGAGTGTGAAATGATTTTTGCCAGTGTTTGAATTCTTTACAGTCAAGGAATCAAATGCAAAATCCAAGGAGTAGTGTGGCAGTATCTCGATAATATTTTCAAAAACTTCATCTTTTCAGTGGCAATTGAATGGAAATTTTGTAGAAAACTTATTTTTTTTTTTTTTTACATTTGTTCACTGATTCTGTGCAAGAGCTGGAAGTTCAAACATGCAAGAAAAGAGTCAACAAGAAAACCCCACATCCAAAGTATCTTTCCACTTCATAGTAGTGCTGTCAGTTACTCTTTTGTAAGCCAATCTGATTCTAAACATTATGAAAGCAAAGCCTTTCTGAAGAAACAACTTTAGATAAAGCCAAGTTAGTTGTTACTTTGTGACAAACGAGAACAGTAGAATGAAAATTAACTGTAAGAGGGAAAGGTGCTACTGATAGCTTATGTATATTATAATCCTATTCCTACAGAATTGTATATATCACACGCTAATTCTTCAAAACTAAAGGAATATGCTTTAAATGTTACAATATCATAATTTCTTCTTTTTAGGGTCCTGTTGGTGAACAGGGCAGTCCGGGCATACCAGGCCCATTTGGCCCTCGGGTGAGTATTATGTTTAAGGTTTTTCCTGCTTGATTTTGTCTAAGTCTTATTTTTAGTTCTGCTTCACTTTTATTTCACTGACTTTTATTTCACTGACTTTTATTGACTTCAGTATCATGTAGTGATTACACTCTTTTGCTGAGAGCTGTTACTTCATTTAATGTAGTAAAATTTTGACATTGGTGTAGTTTATAGCTAGAAAAAAGAAGTTATTTCAGAATAACTACAGGGCTACAGCCACTTTTACAGACAATTTTGCTGCAGCAAATGCAAAGCCATATATGTGGCAGCTCTGCTAATTGTTACTCTTGCCTGTCATACCCTCACATATGTTTTTCACCCAAAATGAAAGGAGAACTTTGACTTCTCTTGGTTTTCCCAAGTGACAGTCTGTCTCATAGTCCATATATGTGTGGGTATACAGCAGTTACTCCAGTATATGTAGCACCTGGAACTGAACCCATGTAACTGTTTTCCTGTAACAGGAAAAAAGTATACATTTGATCCAAGGTATGTTCATGGAGTTGGTTCACTTCAGAACACCAGCACTGAAACTGACTTCTTATTTTTAGAGAAGAAGTAAAAGGGTGATTTTTAAAAGTTTTGTAATAGACACAAATAATTGTACTGATTCCTGAAAAGTTATTGGTTGTAAACTGCTTGTTTGTTTTTGGTTTTGGTTTTGTTTTTGGTTTTGTTTTGTTATTAAATGCTAAAATATATTCCTTCTTTCTCTTATACTTCCTAGGGTCCTCCAGGTCCAGTTGGTCCTTCTGGAAAAGATGGAAGTCCTGGTCCACTTGGACCAATTGGGCCTCCTGGTGTTAGAGGGACTGTAGGAGAAGCTGGACCTGAGGTAAGTTGATGGGAATATGAGGGAAAAAGTAACCTTTAAGTAATCAGATTTTTTTACAGTCCATTGCATCACTTTCTCAAACATCCATGAGCTCAAGAAAAATGGTAAGATTTGATACAATTTCTCCAACAAATAGCCAGAGTACCTGTGTATTGAAAGAGCTTGTTTCTTACTCATTTCCATCTTCCAGATCTGTGACAGTCCCAGTCTGATCTACCTATGCTCTCCTTAGGCAAGCCTGGGGCTACTACTGCAGTTAGCTCACTGGATCCTGATGGATCTGCAGTTCAGCATGGCTGTTTGGCAGGCTGGGTTCTAAAACGTCAGGCCTAAGCATAGGTCATTTGGTGTATCTGGAATCTGGAGTAGTTCAAAGCCAGTAGTCCCACAAAGGTGGCACTGAATTAGAACAGCCGTGTGACTGATTGCAAGCAGCATACTCCATCATGCATCAAAGAAATCCTTCAGCCCAAACAAACAGCCTGAACTCTAACACTTATATCAGCTGACCTTCAGGCTGATCTGGGGTTTACAGATACCAACCATGACAGTTAAAAATATATTGGTTGTTTTGGAAAAAGTCCTAAACCTTTGCTGAATATCCCAACCATATTCCACATTTACCAATTCACAGAACCCTAAGCCATAAAATGTAAGGTAGGCTGTACCAAAGACAACAAATTAGAAAATTAGAGGGATTTGAGAAAAGTGTGATCAGGATGATCCCATGAATGATTCTCTTGGGGAAAAAGTGGAAAAGGTAGAATAAAATAATGAGAAAGAGAAGACAGTTTCTGCTGCTATTCTGTCTCATAAGACATAAGGTTTCCTGTGTTTATCATGTGCTTACAGTCACCCTTTTTCATTTCAATTTCTGCCAATTATCAATATCTCCACTTTTGCCAAGGCACAAAGACTTGAATGAAAAGTCTGTGGTAGAGCGCAAGATTGCATGTGTCCAGTTACTTCATCTGTGTAAAGAGACTGTACAAGAAATAGCACGTACCAGTATTTTTAGTTTTGCTTTCCATGGTGGATTGCATGCAACTATAAATTGGAACCAAAAAGCAAGAAATAAAAGTCTGAGATTTCATTTGTCACACGCAGAGTGTGTAAACTTGGGTGTGTGCTCTGTGGTAAGCATTTGGACCACTAGTTGTAAATTAATTACTCTCAAAGGAAATGCCACATTCTGATACATTGTCTGATGCACCAGAGCATTACATTTCAAATGGAGGTATGTTACAGACTTTCTGCTGCCAAAGAAGAGCTGGCAGAACCTGCAGGTGGAGATAATGTTTTATTAACATATATCTTCCGTGTCAAGACTCTATTAGCTCCCCAAGTGTTACAGTCAGGTTGAGAGAAGGACCGCGCAACCCATCATTTGGGAAAACCTACTAAGTCAGGAAAACACATGCTCTGCCAAGTTAGGATCATGTAGATCCTATCTCACATATCTGTGCCAGAAATTTCAGCACTTTGCAGGATGAATGTAAAGATGTTTCTACTGCCAAATTTTCTATCCAAGCTTTACTAATTTAAAATGTGCCTGAGGTGATTCAGGGGAAGCAAGAATTTTCAATTGCTCTAAAAATCACTTCATTCTACTTTAAGAAGTAATTGGGTAGGGATTTGAGCAAGGAGGGACAGATGGCTTAACAGAGAATGGAATAAGGCCATTCCTTGGTGACTTCTTCTAGCTGTTAGGTCTGAAATGATGAGTGATAGAAGTTGAGCAGGGTATAAAGAAAGGCAGAAAAAGCATGAAGCAGAGAGAGTACCTCACATGCGGTTCTAACCTCTTACCCCCGTTTCTGGACATGGGAATAGTTTATCTGTATTTGATATTCCTTATGCATTAGGGTGACTGGTCCTGAAGTTTTGCTTTTTTAGTGACTATCATTTTGTGTAGTATTTATTCTGCTGTTGCCTCTATTGCCCCCATTTCTTTTTTTTAACCTTAGGGTCCTCCAGGTGATCCTGGCCCCCCTGGTCCCCCAGGGCCTCCAGGCCACCTCACCGCTGCCATTGGTGACATTATGGGACACTATGATGATGCTATGGCGGATCCGCTACCAGAGTTTACTGAAGATGAAGCAGCCCCAGATGACCATAACAAAACAGACCCGGGAGTCCATGCCACACTGAAGTCACTGAGCAGCCAGATTGAGACTATGCGCAGCCCAGATGGTTCAAAGAAACACCCAGCACGGACTTGTGATGACTTGAAGCTGTGCCACCCATCCAAGAAGAGCGGTGTGTATAAATAATGATGTCTTGTTTCCAGGATATACTTGTACATTGGAAATAAATATGTAATACAGATTTCTAATGGCTTAAATAGGCATTCACACTAGGACCTTGAAAATGTCTCACAAAAATGTATTCCTTGTTGCCAATAATTTATATATGCTGATGTATCCCATATTTATTTATTCATTTTTTTTATTGAGATGCATTTTTAAATCTGAAATATTTTAGACTTCTATGAAATGTTACTTCAGAAAGGGTTATCACAATGGAATGCTACTTATATTGTGACAGATATGCATTGGTACACCAGTTGTGAATATTTGCTTAATTGCTTAAATTGCTTAATATGCTCAAAATGTTACCTGTGGGCTGACAACCTGTGAATCATTTCTCTCCATAATTCTCTGCTGCTCCTACTAGCAGTTTATAGGTGTTAATGCTCTAATATGCCATTTAGGAGCTTTCCTAATTTATATGGATTGTATGCAGATAAATCAGAATAAAGTTAGAGATAATTTGTGGCAGGTCTTACCAGCTTTTTGCCCCATTTTCTGAAAATTTTTGTGTTCTTTGTAGGTGAATATTGGATTGATCCTAACCAAGGATGTGTTGAAGATGCCATAAAAGTATACTGCAACATGGAAACTGGAGAGACCTGTATTTCTGCAAACCCATCTACTATACCACGTAAAACATGGTGGGCCAGCAGGTCATCTGACTTAAAGCCCATTTGGTATGGCCTTGATATGAACAGAGGATCACAGGTAATTAAATATATAAAATTTCTATGAAACTTGTTTCTTTCTGGGTTTGAGCTTCATCTACTATTCTGAGCAGATTCTACTACAGTCAGAATATTATAACTATTGATTGACTGGCTTATATTCAATTGGTTGTTATTATGATACAGTAAATAGAGAAAGAGCTTGGAAAAACAATGCAAGTGCATCTAAGGCAGGGTTGGCTACAAGTAGACCACTGCTGGAAGAGATTTATTTCTCTTGATCCAAAAATTATCACCATTTCTAGCAATCTATTGTAGTAACTCACTATCCTTGTCTTTAAATAAAAAAGTACTTTTACCCTAATACAAGATTAAAGCCACTGCCATTTTAGTTGAATTCTACTCTTTCTTTTGGAAAACTCTTTACTCCTAAAAAAGTACAAAACCTGACTTTAGAAATCAGTTTTTAAAGAAAGTGTGAGTATTACCACATGTGTCAGAATGCTCTATGCTGAATGCATCAGTCTCCAGGCAGACAAAAATTCCATTTAGTTTTCTGTTGCGTTTTCCTGCTGTGTTATCTTCTCTAAGGCAGTTTTATGATCCTGACAAATAACAGAAGTTTATGATATGCAAAATACATAATTAAATAACTAGCTTTTGCTATTTTTATGCCTAGTTTATCCAATCAAAACCACAGAAAATATTTTTAGTTGTTACTTCATTAGGGAGTAATTAAATATCCTTAAAATTAATATTTGGAGAGTAAAAAACAATCTTGCTATCAACTGGATTCCTGAAAACAGCTCAGAACTTGAACAAATGAGAACATGTGATATTGAGAACAGATGTGGTATGGATTGCTTTCTTGAGATGTTTTCAGTTATTACTAAATTCAGCAGAACTTACCATGACTGAGGATGTCAGAGCTGATGTTCAGCTGCCTGCAGAACTACCCATAGGGGGTTTGTAAGTCAGACACTCTTTGGAGGAAGAAAATATCTTCAGGAATACTATAAAGGAGTATTTCATTTTTGAAAACTCTGTCAGGTTTTATAACTGATAGTAGTATTTGTGTAATAGTCAGATGCTTTCCTTATGGATTCTAAAGAATAAGTCTGTCTGAGACTGTTAAGCAGGATAAATATCTTGTATAAAATGGCAGTGTCAATGTATGAGGTTTTCTCTTTTCTTCGCCAGTTTCAGTGAAATGTATACATTTTTAGTAAGTCTTTACTGTTGATTTTTATGTTGCAATGATTCATAAAGCATGAATAAAATAAAACCAGTACAGGGAGAAAAATAAGACCCTCATGAATTTCAGATTTTTTGTTATTAGCAGAAAAATAGCTTCTGTTTTTTTACAGAAACATTGGGTCTTTGTGAAGCATTTGTCAAACTTCTCTGGAAATTAGTTGATAAAATCCATATGCAAATGTATAGTTATTTTTTATATTGTTAAACTTTGGCTGTTTGTGATGCTTCTAAATACATTACAAAGCCTACGGAAAACAAGTTGCTGAAGTTGCAATATAGCAGATACACTATAAAAGGGTCTTCTCTGCTTGATGTTTCTTACCTACTTTGAGGTTGCTCTAATGCAATATTTCATATGTGAGGTTTAACTTCTACTGAATCCCTTTTTGAAACAAGACAGAATTAATTCCAAAACTTAGCATGTTTGTGGCCTTTGAGTTGTTCAGCTGCACAGTTTTATGGTCAAAATTCTCCAAAATTACCCCTGTTAAAGGATGTCTACATTTCTTTGTCCTTGACTGGTAGCATATTACAAAAGAAACCATGTAATGGGGCTTCTGCTAGTCATGTCTGGAAATGGTTATGGTAATGATAGATGTTTCTAAAATTCATGAACCCTTCATTCATTTTTATGAAATACATGTTGATCTATTTATTTATCTTCACAGTTCGTGTATGGGGATACAGCTGTTACTCAGATGACATTCCTGCGCCTCCTATCAAAGGAAGCTTCCCAGAATATCACTTACATCTGTCAGAACACTGTTGGGTACATGGATGACCAGACAAAGAACCTTAAAAAAGCTGTGATTCTGAAAGGGGCCAATGACCTGGAGATAAAAGCAGAGGGCAACAGTCGATTCAGATACACTGTTCTTCATGATAGCTGTTCTGTAAGTTTGGCCTTTTTGTCATTTGTATTTAGAAAAAATCCATAGAGTGAAGTAATTAAAATGCTGCAGAATTTTGTTATGAATTGTAGAAGTAACTGAACAAATCAGTATTTTACTAGAATTCTTCACATAATAGAAGTCTGCAGTATTTAGAGGATTTTTACAAATTACTACTTGTCAATGAGCATTTTGCATTTCCTAGTATTTGTTTAATTGTGTGTAATCACAAAAATTGGTCAGATAACCAGAAGCCTGATGGGTAAGATTATTGCAGCAATGCACTGAAGGAAACTCTCTGGTACTGTGAGTGACTGAGTTGGAAAGGAAAATGTCCACCATATACTTAAGTGAGCATAAAAACCAGCAAGCAGTATTTTTTTTCATGTTCAGTAGCATTGTCAGCAAAGTCCAAGATTCTGGCAAAATATTTCTAAAATTAGTTTGGCGCTTGAAAAATTAAGGGTACCCTCTGTGCTTTAAAGAAATATGGCCCAAGGTTGTGTGTGCAGGTGCATATTAGAACATAGAGAAGAATTTCGTAACAGAGAGAAAACTCAGTCCATCTCGAGGGAGAAATCCTGGTGTGTCAATCTGACGTGTCTGTTCATTGCTGTAAGAGAAAGATGCATACATTTTAAAATAACCAAGGTGCGGTACAGGGCAGGGGTTGTTGCTTAGCAAAAGAAACATCCTTTATTGTTGTTTCTTCTGACCTATCAGACAACTGACTCACCAGCTGGAATTTGGGCTGTTTCTGATCTGAGCTCCGGCTATGATTTTCTCTTTTTTTTTTTCTCCTCCAGAAACGTAATGGGAACGTGGGCAAGACTGTTTTTGAGTACAGAACACAGAACGTGGCACGCTTACCTATCATAGATTTGGCACCGGTGGACATTGGCAGTACCGACCAGGAATTTGGAATTGAAATTGGGCCAGTTTGCTTTGTGTAGGAGGAAGGGGGAAATTAACACACTACCCAGCAACAGCAGCAATTAAACACATGAACATAGACTCATTGAAGTTAATCCTGAGACTCTTGAAGTAATGGCTGATATTGGATCAGCATTGTATATACAGTTCTTTTTAAATGCCCAGCCTCCTTTTGAATATTTATTTTACTTTCAAACTTTCTGTTTTAAATGATTGAAACTGTTTAGTACAGCAGTACAATTTTAAGAGGATTGATGACCATGTTTTAAAAGTAATATGAATCTCTTTCCTCACTTTTGTTTCAAATTATTTTGAAATTAAGAGGTATTCAAAATAGATAGTTTTAATGTGGGACTATGTAAAGGTCTGAGGATTATTTCTTTTGCTAGGATGCATACTGAATAACAGAAAAGTAGAGCACTTTTGTGACCTGTTGGCTACATTTCAATCATACCTACTCCTTCTACCCCAGTTTGTGTTCCTGTGGTTGTCAGTATAATAGCCATTCACAGAAATCTGACTTTTGAAAAAAATGTCTTCATACAAGATCATCTTAACTTGGCATTGTCTTTCCTGCACTTTCTATGTAATAGTCGGCTCAGAAGAGTATTCCATAGCCATGATTAATTTATGAAGTAAAACCACTACTGGGGTAAATATGAGTTTTCTGTAGGGGTGTCCAATAACTGAAATTTTAAGGCCAGACTTCACTTCTCACAGTGTATCTGTGTAATTCCATTAAATTACCCTTAATCTTTGAAACAGTTCTTAAACCCAGTACTTGTTGATTTTCCAATATTTGCCCATCTAAGAAGCCATTACTTATCAAATGATACAGATGTCTTACACACAGCGCCAAATTATATATGTTGCAAATCATTCACATGTATAACAGGCCAATTCCTAATAAAAAGAAAGTAAGTTTAGAAATTCATTGGTTTTAGCTGACATCCAGACATGCATCCCCAGTAATTTGACTTACTGGCCTTGAGTTGTCAAGGCAAGAAAGTTCCATCATTTCTTAGCATGAGCTACCTCATCTCTGGAAATCGGGATGCATTTAATATTCCTGTTTCTATTTTAGATATTAAAAGGTGCTATGCTTCTGTTGTTATTTCAAGAAAGGAGATAGGCAGGGCAGAATCAACAAAAAAGTGATGGTGCTAAATGACTCTGTAGACGGCTGATGAAATGAAAGATGCCTACTGTCAATGTCATTTTCAGAGCTTAGCTCTTAGGCTTATGGTGTTTGAGAGAACAATGTTACAGTGCATTTATTTGTTGGTCGTACACTATATAGAGTGTTTTGTACCACTAGCATGCTTTATTTTGTAAAGTATGTGGGTACAAACTTATTTAGGTTTTTTGTTTCTTTATTGCATCTGTGCTCTCCACTTTTTTTTTGTTCCTTTAAAAAAAAAAATAAATAAAAATAAACAGCTGGGGCCATCCCTAAAGAAAGTCATGCACATAGCTTTATTCATGTATCTTTGCAAAGCATTTAATTAAATACATGCTTCTTGTTATGCAAGTGGTTTCCTTTTGTAGAATTCCTTCCAGTGTATCCCATATGAGATTATTTCCAGGAAATTAAAGATAGAAGTATTTAACTGTTGCTTTGTTGCTGTTTGAATGACTGATTTGCAATGCATTCTACTGAAGTAATTTACACATAGGAATAAGAGGGCATTTTAAATAATGCCCTCTGGGCTAGTTCTTAAAAGATGGATACCAGTTTCTATGAAGTAATCACCAGCAGTCCTGTTAAAGCTGCCTCTAGCTAGTATTGTTTGAGACTCCAGAGAAAAAGAATTTTTATTCAAGACTGAATACGATGTGACTTAGCCAATTTCCATTGTCAATGTAAGTTATCACTGATAGATAAGTTTCTGGACAAGACATAAATTTGCATTGTAGGCAAAAATTTATATTCCTTTCCTTCTGAAAGAGTAGGAGCTTTGAAATTTTCAAGGTTGTCCATACATGTAAGTAGGGACTGAGAACAGGGAATTTGACAAGTTCACAATAATGTTACCTGTTTGGTTTTATTACCCAAGCTGGAACTCAGTGATTTCTTTTTACTGGCATGAAATTTCTATTAATGTGACTCAGGTGTGAGTTTATGATACTGGATCCCTGAGAAGTTTTAGATAACATTAACTGCACTGGATAATCTAAGGTGTAATGGCTTGCTTCAACATGTTGATGCAAAGGTAGGTATCCAGTGGCTGTGATCATATGTCTAAAGGATGTTTACCCAGATGCACAAAATAAATAACATTCAGAGTATAGGTGCTAGTTTGAAAGTTGGTTTTAATCTCTGATTTTCATCAGCAGACTATTATAATCCATGAGTAATTATAAATGTTTTGTCAGGCTGTTGAAGGAAAAGAGTATTTAATTTTGAGGGGGCATCTTATTTTCTTTTCAAGCCTCTCTTCACATCTCTCCATATGATGCATGCAGTATTTCCTCAGGTGAGTTGGGCACTGAAAAAGAGCTTTAACTAGAAAGCAGTCTTAAGATAATAGTCTGTAAAAAGCATCCCCTGGAGAATCACAGAAGCAAAGTCTCACTTCAAGTGTGAGCTCTCAGGAAATCCAAGTAGTCGACTAAGGAACTTTTGCAATGCGAGGTGTTGGACATGCCTTTTTTTTCTTTTTTCTGGTCTCTTGACTATGTTTATAGCATAAATGCATATTGTATCTCTTTCCCTGTTTTAGCATTCCTTCAAGTATTGCAGAATCCTTTTAAGCAGACAAAAAAATTAAAAAGCATGATGGGGGAAATTTCACTGCTCTAGACTACTTTATCTCTTATGCAGGCAGTATGGCATAGCTGCTTGTAAATACAGCTTTAATTTCATGAACCTAGAATAAATGAGCTGACAATTTGCAAAAATCTGATTAATTCATAAATTAGCATTAAATAAATATCAGTTATAACATATAGTGCAGTTCTTTGTTGCAGATGGCCTCAGAAAGGGTAGAAAAGGTAGTTTAGAATGGTTATGATAATATCATTTTACAGCCTACATTTAAATTAAATTATCATATATTATGTTGTCTTTGCTATTATTTTCCATAACTAATGTGTCCTCAGTGGGCAATGAGCTGCAAGACTTCTAATAGCTTCTAATGGTCTCTCTTGGTTTCTCAAAACCAGTAATGCAATAGTTGTGTGGCAACAATTCACTAAAATCTCATCTAGAAGGTAAAATCCTGTTGTTTGCTGCTCATAATTTGGCACTTACTCTATGTTTACATCAGTGGTGGAGTCAGTGTGGTAGTTTATCTTCAGCATTTAAAGACTTATGGATTCTTTTATAATTTGATTTTAACCAAAGCATCTGGATTTGCAGTTGTTTGTTCCGAAGGTGTTTGTAGTATCACTGTCATGTTTTTTATCCCTGTGCCACTGAACTCTAGATATAAAATACCAGACTTTGTATGTAACCACACAGCTGATTACAGACTTGGAACTAAGCAGAGCTTACTTGGTGCAAGGGGCCCTGTCAGTGTAATGGGAACCTATCCTTTCTAGTATTTCAAGAGAACAAAAAACGCAGCCAAGAACAAAAAGCAACAGGTTTGATCTATAGGGCTATTGAGGGTTTTTAACACAATTTTTTCACCTTCACAGCTGAGAATTTATGCAGCTAACAGCAGAATCCATGTTGGATTCCTTTTTGTAAGCAGCGTTTCCTAACACTGACTGATTTTACAGTGTATTTTACTTCTGGATTTATTTCAAGTGAAAACTTTGAAAGAATAAATTCTTGATTAGAGAGGGGAAAAAATTGTAAAAAAAAAAAAATCTTTCAGATATGCTCAGTGGACCTTAGAGGTTATGATACATGTTTCCTGACAAAGTTTATCTGCAAGCGCAATGAAAAAGGAATTGAGATTCAGGTATTAGTGAGCATATTCTTATTTGGCTGTTGACCAGTTTCAGTGATCTTTCACTTTTAAATATATATTTTAAAAGGAGTTCAATAATGCCATCTCCAAGGCTTTTTTTTTTACTCTTACTCAACATTTCCTTAATTTATTTTGAGCAGAAAGAGATACAGAGGACAGAACCGATCACAGTGATACATTTTATTGGATACCTCAGCAAACATGCCCAGTGACTTAAATGAGAAATATTGATTTATATACTGTATAATGTAAGTAATATTGATGTTATAAAAATAATAAAATATTCTTGCTGCTTGTGTATTTCCTAGAGGAGCCCAGCTCTGCATGTTTACATCAAATGTCATTTCCTCCCTACTGCATCAGGGCCTTCTTACAGAGAGCTCTTTAGTAGTTCTGGATGCTTAAAATGAAAGACCAACAAGGAATTGATAATTTATGTCCTCCCTGAACAACAGGGGGGTTTTTTGGTTGGGTTTTTTTTTTTTTTTTTTTTTTTTTTTTAAATTACATTTTTTGAT
>NDXB01019070.1:138640-156096 GCA_002631895.1 Agapornis roseicollis
TTTTTTTTTTTTTTTTTTTTGTTTTCAAATCACAGCTTTGGAGTTTTGAACCTGTTTTAGAGTAACTATGAAGAAGAATTTGTATTTTGTCTGAATGTTTGCTCTTTTAGGCTGGTGGAGCAGCTGAAGGTGCATCTCAGCTCCACTCTCCCATCCAGACTTCCTTTCTCTTCTGTTTTGGATCCCCCCTCTAGCTCAGTGGTTATTCTGTTGGTTTTGGGTTCAAATGTTGTCCCCTCTCCCTCCCAAATTCATTCCTTGCCTGTTATAACTTCCTAGTAGCTATTATAGATACTTAGCTCTAAGTTTTTTAAACTGAAAAGATTCTGTAGAGTACTACGTGCAGTAGAAGAATGCATCAAGCAACACAAATATAGGAAAGAAGATGGCACAGTATATAAATAAAACCAATACAATCAACATCTACAAAATGTAGATGTTTTAACCCAGAGATGTCCATGAATAAAGGTATACTGAAAGGGAGTAATGTATCTATCTCATTAACCTCCTCTGGGAGAGAAAATTTCTGGATAAGCATAGATTTGCAAGGTAGAACTTATAGCAAAAATAAAAAAGAGAATATGATGACCAATGGCCTTGGTGGACTTAATTCATCCTGAACAGCAATCCCTTCGTGTAGGGTGAACTATATCTTACCTTCTCTTCAGTAAACAGGTAAGTAGAAACACAGAAGGCATCTCTTCATCTCCCGAACACCTTTCTGTTCTATTCAGATTTCTACACATTTTCTTTTAAAACATAAAAAGATACAATCAAGGACTTCTGATTATGAGCACATACTGTATTAAACCAGTAAATAATAAAAAATGTTTCGTATATTACTATAGGTTAATATCTCTGCAACTAGTGCCTCATTACTCACATGTCCAGGAGAGAGTCATTTGGTTTAAAAATAAGAGTTTGCCAGACCTTACTTTCATCCTGGTGATAAGAAATTGGTACGGTTTTTCAAAGAACCATTAGAGTTTCAGTCTTGGTTGAAATGGGTATATTATCTGTGATAAGAAAAATATTCTGATTTGGTGGCTACAATGAAGATGTGTTAGTCTTAAATCATAACCAGTCCTCCAGCAGAACTCATTTTCTAGCTTATATAATCAACATGCAGCTGACTACAACACTGGAAATGAGATTTCTCTGCTAATGTTATCAGGACAGTCACAGAATGGTAAGACATATGTTGGGAAGATCTTTCCCCTTACAAATTCAAAATTCTTATAGACAGTTTTTCCTCCAAGTTACTGTCTGGAAACAGAGGCTTAAGACTCTTTAACTGGTGCCACAACACAGATGGCAAATTACATTGCTGCTCATTTAAATGTCTGACCTCTTTTTTCTAGCAAGGAAAGTTGTTGATAATTAGCATCCAAAAAAAATTAGTAGCTCAAATTCAGAAAGCATCACAACCCTGTTATAAGTGACTATTTGTTCTGGCCTGGTTCTAACTGTAAACTTACCGCTGAGGTGAAGAGCTGCAGACATAAGCTTACTGAAGGGCTTCTCTCTTGCCAGTAGCAGTTCCTAGGTGGTTACCTCCAGCAGGGAGGAACATTAAAGCTAAGTTGTGTCTGCAGTGATCTCTCATGCTCTACCCATCAAGGGCTGTGAACAACACTTGCAGAGTTTTTAAAGCAGCGCCTCAAGCCACACAGCTGCTAGGTAGGAAGGAGGCCCCTACCTATCACCCAAAGGGAGGTAAGCTTCTGCAAGTGATACACAGGTGTTTCTAAATTGTTTCAAATTCCAGCCCCGTCAAGTTTTCTGGTTAGAGAAGGGGTTGCTGCTTCTTGTCGTAATTTTGGGTTTTCTTGGGTTTTTTTCAAACATGTTTTCAGTAAAGAATGTAGAAAGGTGTTGCAATAGACCACTGCCACAGACAATAGTCATGGAGTTCAGTTTAACCACAAGAAAAAATCTGGTGTCCTACAAAAGAGTTACCCTTTTAGGTGATAACCTGCAATTAGTTGGAAATGTGACATTTGAACCAAATATTAAAACCTAAATTAGTGGTATGTTAAAACTGTTGTTATAGTCTGGGATACTGAAGCAGTTTTGATTTGGTTTGGCTTTGTTTTGGTGATGGTTTTGTGGTTGTTTTATTTTTGTGTGTGTGTTTGTTTTGTTGTTGTTTTTTTTTGTTTTTGTTTAATTTCTGTTCTTGTTTTCCCCAAAGAACCATAGTAAATGGTGTTACGAAGTGTTTGTGTATTAGCTGGCGTAACATCATACAACTGAATAAGAAACTGTGGATCAGAATGAGAAAGTTCATAGAATCATAGAATAGCTAGGGTTAGAAAGGACCTTAAGATCATCTAGTTCCAACCTCCCTGCCAGAAGCAGGGACACTTCACATTAAACCATGCCACCCAAGGCTTCCTCCAACCTGGCCTTGAACACTGCCAGGGATGGAGCACTCACAACCTCCCTGGCCAACACATTCCAGCATCTCACCACCCTCACAGGAAAGAATTTCTTCCTTAGAGCCAATCTAAACCTCTCCTGTTTAAGTTTGAACCCATTACCCCTTGTCCTGTCACTACAGTCCCTAATGAAGAGTCCCTCCCCACCATCCTTATAGGCCCCCTTCAGATACTGGAAGGCTGCTAAGAGGTCTCCACGCAGCCTACGCTTCTCCAGGCTAAACTTTCCCAGCTTTCTCAGCCTGTCTTTGTATGGGAGATGCTCCAGTCCCCTGATCATCCTTGTGGCCCTCCTCTGGACTTGTTCCAACAGCTCCATGTCCTTTTTATGTTGAGGACACCAGAACTGCACACAATACTCCAGGTGAGGTCTCACGAGAGCAGAGTAGAGGAGCAGGATCACCTCCCTCGACCTGCTGGTCATGCTCCTTTGGATGCAGCCCAGGATACGGTTGCTTTCTGGGCTGCAAGCGCACACTGAAGTCAGCTCATGTTCATGTTCTCATTGACCACCACCCCTAAGTCCTTCTCTGCAGGGCTGCTCTCAATCTCCTCTTTGCCCAACCTGTAGCTGTGCCTGGGATTGCTCTGACCCAGGTGTAGGACCTTGCACTTCATATATCATTCTTACTACTGTGTGAGCAGCTTCTTTCCTTATTACCTCAAGCCTCTCATTCACCTTCATGCCTCTTTTTTCAAGCGTGTAGCCTACGGTATGATTCGGTTTTTAATTTATTCAATACAACTTTAAATTTACATGCCAAAGAAAGTTGCACTTACTTACTTAAATAGATGCCTAAACCCCAACTTATCCTATTACTTGAAAACAGGTGGTTCCGGACAGATTTGAAGACCTCTATTAGTTACCTGCATGAAAATGGGTTAGTCCCAGAAGTTCTGTACTCTATGAACTTGATGTGCTGCTCTGTAACAGTAAGGGTGTTGCTATCCTGAGAGTGTCCAGTAAGATGTATTTCTTTTTAATTGCATGACCATGAAAAATAAAAGCCTTTTGCAGGCTGACACAGTAAATCAGAGTAAAAAAAACCCATAATATTAGAATGTAAAGAATTCCAAAGGATTAGAATCTAAACCTTTCTTATTTTCTAATCTAACTTTTACTTATGAAGCTGATCTGTTTCATATGTCTATTATGTTAAAGTTTTCTATAAAAGTACACACATATCAGAATCATGGTGGCTTAATAACAAATTTAGTAAGGTTTCTTAAAAACCAGCATCTCTCTGCCCATTTTCCCTGCTTGATGCAATCCTGAAAGTATTCTCAGAGGATGCACAACCCATAATCATCAGTGAGAGCCTTTAAGAATCTGGGGATTTTTTCTTCCTACTTCTTGTTGTCTGACCTTATTTATGATGCTGGGCTGTAGAGCAATGTGTGGCAGTGCAGTAATGATGTGGGGACAGGCTCTCTATCTTCCTTTACAGGAAAGACTGAGTAGCATCTATCAGCATCTACCTCTGGGAGTGGTTTCACAGCCCAGATACTGGTGTACAGCTAAATTTTCTTCTTCTGACCTGAAACTCAGGTATAGCTCAACTACTGTGGTAACTGTATATCCTTGAATTTTTGCTATGATCAAGGGATGACTCAGCTGTGCAACTCCAATGGCCATAAAAAATACCAAGATGCTTATATTGTCAGATTCATCAAATTGCCATTGCCTCCAGCCTCCGCTGTTGGAGACCCTTAGACCATTTATTTAAGCTGCAATATGAAAGGATAGCCGTAGCCTATGACGGCCTGTTTAGACCTAGGTAGGTTTTTATAGAGGAAGGGAAGATTAAGCTCTTTATTTCCTTCAAACTTACCTGCCTTGGTGCATGAGCCCCATTTTGCATCTTGATGTCAGAGCTAAATCCAAGCTGATAGTCAAAGAAGCTTACCAGGCTTCAAAAATGAGCCACTGGATGGATAAGGGTGAAAAAAGTAACAAAGGAAATGTCATAGTAAGATGCCATAACTTGCATCACTCAGGGCTACTGAGTTTTCCTTCAACCAAATTATCTTAGAAAAATCAGTTAAAGTAGTACCAGGGTTGTGGCCTGCCTTATTAACTTGTTTTAAGAAAGAGATTCAGATAGTAAAATAAATTTTAAAGAGTGAGTTTTATGAAACAAGGAGTTTTATTAAGATATGTTATTATGTGTCTCTGTAAGGAATAGACCAACAACCATATAAAAGCTTACAAAGATGGATAACCTTCAACACTATAAATGTGTTAATGTGACAGAAGAAGTTCACAATTTTGCATCTTTATTGACTTTTACAGAGTGAAGGGAGAAGGTTCTGAACAATGACATGCCAATGACAATCTTTGACAGGAGACATTTACCATTGCTTTATATCCCTTTTTATTTTTTTAAGCAAGTCAATAACCCTGACTTGCAGAGTTAGGAGTGAAAAATACATTAGCACCATCATATTAGTTTTTTACACTTCCCTAATTTTAGTGGTCTTGACCAGCAATGACAGGAAAGTAGAGAAGCACCTTTGATAACAAAATACAATCCAACAATAAAATTATGGTGACTACTGACATTAAGGTATTAAACTCTTAAAATACACTGTACTTCACAGCTAATCAGTACAGAAAGAGACAATTTTGTACCTAATAATTCCACAGAATTGACCCTGGGTTCAATGTGTTTTGACTGGTTTGATTGATTTTTGGTGTGACTCATTAGACACATCCCAGTTTCTGTCCATGTTGAGGTAGTTGAAACAAGGAGGTCTTTCTAGCTTTATGGACTGTATCTTTGAAAGAAGGGTAAATGTTGGTACTGGGAGCAATCAGTGCTTTGTAAATTGGCTAACATTCAACTAATAGACCACAGTGTTGTTTTATTAAGTGTTGAAGTTGTATTATAGCACCATGGAGACATGTTTTGAAAATGGAATTTGGTAAAAAAAAAAAATAGAGCAAAAAAGCATTTTTACTGCACTTTGTGTAATAGCAAAAAAGAAAACCCTTGATATCAAATTGACTTTTCCCCCAGAAATTTTGTTAATAAATAACTGGGATACAGATTGTCACCTGTACTAGCTGACAAGGCTAAAACAAGGGAGCACAGTTGGAGTGTGAATCTGTTTGCTGGGGTTTCAGAAAGAGCAGGATTTTTGGTTTATAAGAAGCAGACTGGGCCAATGTCCACGCCAAATTCCTGATCAGGACCACCGATATCCATGGGTGCAATATCAATCACGGGCAACCTCATTGTCTTGCGTGTTCTGTATTCAAAGACTGTTTTACCCCATTCACCAGTGTGCTTCTGTGAAGTTAAAAAGAAAAGACAAAACCAAACATGTTAGAGAAACTGGTGTTGGGCTAGGTCAAAGTTATCATACAGTTTACTGGACTTCATACTTTCCATATTAATGTGTTCCTCTCAATACCATGAAAACTGGTTGCAGTCTCTGTAGAAATGCAAACTTGTAGATAGATAGGCATTCTTCATTTCTAGACCTTTTATGCAAGGTTTTAATAGGGTTGTAGACCTTGCCGTTCATAAGGGATAGGATAAACAGTGGAATGTAGAATTCTCCGGAGTGGTGACAGTGCCCTGACTTAGCTCTGAAATGTGCTCTGTGTTCTGTGAGATGGTACAAATGGCTACTCTGTTTGAAAAGTAGTTTTCGATTCAGGAAAAAGTGACAGCAGAAATGAGGTTGCTCTTCATGTTGCAAAGTAGATATGTTCATGCATCCTTAAATAGCAGGTTTGCCATATGTCTGAGTTTGCTGTGGTGGTTCTGGGACCTTAAACAGCAGGAGGGAGAAACTCTGGATGGTGTTACGGTGTTTTGTATTTGTTCCTTAAAAGACACTTAGAGCAGCATGCTCATCAATTATTGCTGCTTTCCAGTACTTCCTGCCACAGTGAGCAAGGCACAGTGAGCAATATTGCTTCTGTGAGACAGATGACTGCGTTTGCCCCTTCCTATAATCATAGCTCATGGCTTGAATCAGCTAGCATTGATTTTTTTTGTATGACTAAGCTGGTTCCTGCTACTCTTAGTTTTAGAGTTGATACGGGATGGATCAAAACTTGGTCACTGACTTCACTGACTTTGATCCTAAAGCAAAGAGGTACCTGTGAAGCACAGATTTAAACTTTCTACAGTTTCTACAGGAGTGACATTGCTGGTGCTCAGAATCTATATTTCCACAATTAGGTGAAGCTGTGTCCTTTGCTTATCAAGTCATGCAAAGCTCTCTCTTCCTTGATCATGGGTCTAGTCTTCTAGAGGGAATTACTTAAACTATGATACTAAAGTCTTGTTTACTTACAGTACAGCCATCTTCCAGAACAGCATATGTGAATTTGCTGTTTCCTTCAGCCTTGATCTCACTCTCCACAGAGCTCATCAGTTTCAGAGCCTTTTTAACATTTCCACTGGCTTGGTCCATATAGGCAATGCTGTTCTTGCAGTGGTAGGTGATGTTCTGGGAGGCACGGCTGGAGAGGATGCGGAGGAAGGCGAGCTGGACTTCTGAGACATCCTCTGGAAGTTCAGGATCTCCATAGCTGAACTGCACAGTACAACACATAAGCAAGAGTTTTTGCTTAATCTTGTCTAAGGACAGTCCATATAACTATTATTTCACCCACTAAATGTTTAGCTTAGTTTAATTTCAGTACTATTTTTAGTACATTGTGATGTACATGAGTACAATATGTACATTACCTTTTGGGCTGATAACTAAGGTAATTTCTCACCTGGAAGCCTCCATTCATAGATTCTCCAAACCAAATGTGTTTCCTTCCACTGCTTTCACTGGTCCACCAGTTTTTCCTTGGCACAGTGCTGGGGTTAGCACTGACACATGTCTCACCAGTTTCCATATTACAGTACACTTTAATAGCATCCAACTTGCAGCCTTGGTTAGGATCAATCCAATACTCTCCTAGAGGTAAAAAAAAGTAAAATGTTAAGGGACTTAATATATTTGGAGGAGAATCTGACTGTATGATGGCGAAGCTTATCTCTATGCCAGATTCCTGAGCCAAATATGGTAGCATGTTAATTTTCACAAGAAGAGATGCCACAGAATATAAGATGTCCTGAGTGCACCTGCACACTGTAATATGACTGACATTTGAAACACGCATTCAATTTATACTTGTCAAGGGTTTTTTTTTCCATACAATTTTTTAAATAAATGTCCACTTGTAAGCATGTAAGGAATGAGGCTGAAGTCAGTGTATATACTGTGCAAATGCATAGTAAATTAAAGTTTGAAATGATTATTTAATTTACCATCTTTATCATGACATTTAAAAAAAAACAAAACAATTTTTTAATCACAGATCTCTGCATTTAAATACTCAAAGACAACAGGATTCACATAAAGAAAATAATAAAAAAAAACCACCTCAGGATCTGCTAAATTTGCTAGATCAAGATTTCTGGTGGAAATTAAAACCTAACATACCACTCTTGAGCTCAGGATGGCAGAATTTCAGATCTCTGCAGTTACGAGCCGGATTCTTCCGTGACCCATCAGGACTAATGATGTTTTCAATCTGGTTGTTAATTGATTTCATTGAAGATATGATGTCACCCAGATTGATATCATTTTCTTTTGGCTCATCTCGATATTCATACCCATAGCCCACTGGGCCCTTTTCACCAGCACCCAGGGCAGCCACACCACCACCACAACATGGACCAGGAGGACCAGAAGGACCAGGAGGACCAGGCTGGCCTGGTGGACCCTAAAAAACAATTAATATAGTGTTGAGCAGAGATCACAAGTTAAAACTTGTGCCTGCGTGTGCCTCAATCTTAAAAAAAAAAATAGAATTCTCAGATTCAATTTACTTACTCATTAAATTATGGCAGTTGTTATGCACAAACATCTGTTAGACTTTCCAGGCTTTTATTTTCTTAAAATTGGAATTTTCTTTTCCTAATCCTGTCAAGCTGTGTCTGTCCTCCTTCTGTCTGGTCTTTGAGAAGGAGATGGAATCCTCTGCACCAAAATCCAGGGAATAACCATTCCTTGGCTTTAGAAGTGACTATGCTAGTGACCACTGCAGCAGTGGCCTCTTTGAAGTACTCTAGGAAACTCATTTCATAGCTTCCAAGACACAAAGGGAGTCTGTGATCTGAAGTGGAGATCCTGTCTTCCCTTTATACTTAGAAAATTCAGTGATTATCTGAGACTAACATAATGCCCAGTACATCAATAGTTACACTGAAGTACAAATGATCTCTAGTTTTTTTGCATTTAGCCTTGAGAGCTAGATACACCCTATAACAAAATCTGTCCATGAAATACAGATTCTTCTGAGGGAGATAATGAAATAGGGGAGAGCCTTATGTTTCATGAATAATCCTTAAAGATTTGTTCGTTTGAGTGTGCACAATTTACTTACTGAGGGGCCACTTTCACCTCTGGTACCACGGGGGCCAGGAGGACCAATTGGACCTGGATAGCCACTTGTACCATCTTTTCCAGGTGGCCCAGCTGGTCCTGGGGGACCCTAGGACAATGTCGAACACAAATAACATGGTCAAAACAGTTTACTAAATAATCTCAAATTCAGATAGGCTTTGAGAGATATTTCGAACATTTCTGTATGATTTATCAGGCATTTCCCCTTTCTTTAACTGTTGCTTGTTAAGATGAAAAATTTTAATAAACAAATTCTATTTGTTTCAAAACAAACACTCCGAATCTTCATTCCAGTTGCATTAAGTACAGAGTTTTTCTTACCCTTGCACCTGAAGCTCCTGGACTTCCAATTGCACCTTGTGGACCCAGGGGACCCTATGAAGAAAAGAAAAGTCAGGTACCTCTCAGTAATGTTTTGAACTAGTTGGATAGTGCCTTACATAGAGACATTGAAAACATCCTTAGGGTTATATGTAATAACCTTACAAGAAGTCTATGTCAGATATGAGGGAGAATTGTTGTCATTCTTTAACCAGAAAAGAAACCCTGGATATTCTCTATATGAAAAATATTAATGATGCAAGAAAGTCAACAGCCATCAGTGAGCTCTGGATGAAATCCTTCATTCATAAGAATACACAGCTGTAGGCTCAAAATGCTGCAGTTTTAATCATATTACCAGTAAAGTTATTTAAATAATTTGACAAACACTTGTTGTCAAATGCACATTTAAAACTGATTGTTCACTGTCATAGTGTAAATGAAAATTTATCAGGTGTTTGGATATTTTACTCATAAGTTAGACAACAGGTCACACTGTGTTGTTAAATAGGTTAGTTATTGGTGGCATTTACAATTAACACTTCCATCATTGGTAAATTAATAGAGTGAGGTTTGGTTTCTTGATTCTCACTTACATCATGAATGCTATTAATAATATTCTTTTCAGTATAGATACCTTTTAAAATTTTTACTTGTCATAAATACCTAGGACATGCCTGTCTAGCACCCTTCAATTCTTTAAGCAGTTAAGAACTATTCAATATGGTAATGTATGTTTACAATTTTACTATTTCATGCTTATTTTGCCCTAATATTAATTACTGCAAAAGATGCATGACAGAAGAGAGGTATTTGGACTCCAAGTAGCTTTTACATGGATTTAGTTGCTTGTCTACTATATATTACTAATAGACATAGAAATTTAAACCCTTGCTTTTATCTTTTATAATTTAATCAGGAATAGCCTATAGGAATGAATGCAAGAAGTGTTTGTTCCAGACAAAGTCAGACACATACCTGAAAGGGGTTATACCAAACCTATCTTAGCTGCTAGCAGCTTCTTCTAGTGCTTTACTGTTACTTATTTCAGGTGGATTCAGGGAATCTGGACTTCTGAACACATTTGACTGTCAAATTACACAGGTTCTTTTTAATTTTGTCTGTCTTCAGTAAATTAGTCAAATCTAACTACCTGGGACCTAAGCCACAGAAGCTAAGAACAGCAAAATCCAATGCAAAATACTCACAGGAGGACCAGGGAGACCGGGGGTACCAGGAAATCCTCTATGACCCTTTATGCCATTGCTGCCTCGTTCACCAGTTTCACCTTTGTCACCACGAGGACCTTGAGGACCCTTTAAGAGTAGGTTTGCAATAAAAGAGATTTATAAAAGAAATAATAGAAATGCCCAAATAATAGGAAATAGTGAATATATGATACCAAAAATACTTTCAATATAACTTACAGCAGGACCACGAGCACCAGCCGGACCAGCAGAGCCAGGAGGACCAGGTGGACCCTGTGACACAATAAGGAGATGATGGTATGGATCACTTGGATTTAGCTTGTCCTCTTTATTTACAGATAAGCAATATGTTCACAGATAGCAGCTGTTTGGAAACATGGGGAAGCTACACACACACTACATATAATCAACAAGGATTTTGACCAATTCCTTTTTCTACCAATGTCAGTTTTGCTCAGTTGCTTGTAGGCATTGATACATACCATATGCACTAGACCCTTCCTTATTTTGTGAGGTGCTCAGTGCTTAAGCTGTGCTGCTGTTGGCATTTATCAAAGAACTTGAAGACTTCCAAAGTTACTCCCTTGTTTTAAATAAATAACATTGTTCATGATGCATGGGCACCAGATGGGATGGAAATTAAGATACGGCTTGATGGGCCCTATCTGCTTTTTGGCGTCCTGAGGAGTATGTGGATTTAGAGCTTAATTTCTATAAAGTCATCTAGAACATAAAGTGATGTCTTTTCCCATGATATGCTTATGAAAGAGGTCAAGAAACTCCAACAGACAAATGTATGACTCTTCCAAACTTCCAATTTACTGCATGAAATAGACTTTGCATAGGAAAGATATGTAAATAAGTGGTAAGCTATTTACACTGGTCTTACCTGAAATCCTCTTTCACCAGCTTTCCCAGGTGCACCGCTGGTACCTGCAGGTCCAGGGTGACCAGGAGGTCCCGGTGGGCCAGGAGAGCCATTTTCACCACGGTCACCCTGAAGACAGTGACAGTTGACAAAATAATAAATTTAATGTTTTACAGAATACAATGTAAAGACTATACTCAGTGGAGCATAAGAGATTCAAGGCACAAGTTACATAGTACAGAACTACCTATATTGTCATCTTTATGTAACATTTATTTGGCAATCTAAAGATATTAGCTGTTCCTTACTTTGCCTCCTGGGGATCCATCACGTCCAGGTAAGCCATCTGAGCCAGGGTTACCCTGGAAAAAAGAATTGTACAGTTTGTTCATAAACCAGATGATGAATACACAGCTTGTTTTCCAGTAAGCTGTAAGGATGTTTATTGAAGAAAGAGAGAGCACTCAAGAAAGAAGACTTCCTGCAGGTAGAGTGACCCATAAAGGATCTGTAAGACCTGCATTATTTTGTAGGCATGTGGGAAGTGTAGTCTCATGTTCATATCCTAGTGATACTTAGATGGTGGCCCACAGGGTAGTAAAAGGTATATCAGAGACGGCAGGCTATACTAAGTCACATGAGAACACAACCTGTGTGTCAGGCACTTGAGGGAACCTTAAAGCACATTTACTCCCAGAGCTTCCCATTTGTAATGCACAAGCTATCACGAAGGTCTAACATATCCACTCACATCTCTGCCAGGCTCTCCAGGTAGCCCTCTTTGTCCAACAGGACCTTGTGGACCAGGAGCACCGCGTTCTCCTGGGACACCATTGGTGCCAGGTCTACCATCTTCACCCTGAACAAAAAATGAAAGGATTTTTTTGTAAAATAATGGACCTGTGAAATACCATTGTATTACATACCTTTAATTAAATATGAAATGATTATGAAGGGTCAATATGACTGGTGGTTATGAATACTCAAAAAAGAAAGATGGTTTCTTTTCATTGCTTGTAATATTCACACAATGTCATTGAACCCAAGGAATGTTCCTTATTGTTTTGTCAAATAAGAAATAATAAATGGGTCATAATATTTCATATTTATTAATATTTAATAATATTTAAGCAAGAAACATACTGAGACTCAAAAAAGATAAATAACTTGCAAGTGAGACTATGACTCAAATCTCATCTCAGGGGCTGTTTTTCATCCATGACTGCCTTAAGTGTGTGAAGCTGGTTATTTGCTTCTAGACAATCTGATGCATTACTTGTGGTAATAGAGATGAAAGACAATCTCACATTACACAGTTTCTGGTTACTGCACATTTTAAAGCCTGATCTTATGGATGTAAACACAAATAACTGTAAATTCTGTTGTCTCTGGACTGAAAAGCATTTAACTCTCTCCTTCCCCCTCCCCCCCAACCAACATGTTCATTACTTGTTATATCTCTAAGCTATTTTTAGCAGCTGAATTACAACTGTGGTGTTAACTTCGGTGTTTTTGCTGCAGTGAATGCACTCTCACCTTGGCACCTGCCATACCAGGTGGACCACTTGGGCCACGCAGACCTGGCAAACCCGTGTTACCTCGGCCACCAACAATGCCTTGAGGACCTGGTTCACCTGGTGCCCCCTGTTTAAGAAAAAGAGCAGTCAGTACTGAGCATCTTTAACATTCAGTCGGGAGCTTCTTATTCTTGACAGACATAGTCCTAGTCTATTGGTGTAACAGTCCCTGACTGGACATGTACTTACCCTTTCTCCTCGTGCGCCTGGTGGCCCTTTTTCACCTGGTGCACCTGGCTCACCTCTTGTTCCAGCAGGTCCTGGACTGCCAGGAGAACCAGCATTACCAGGGGGTCCAGGAGGCCCATCTTTGCCTGCAGGCCCTGCGTTACCAGGGGGCCCTGGGGTGCCCTAAAAGGAGTTTCAAAAAGAAAAGCATGAGCTGTGTTATCTGAACCAGTAGCACATACTTACTAGAACTGGTCTTTCCTTATGAAAGCCAGCCGGATTTGAGTCGTTGGCTGAAGGCAGATTTAGGGCCCAACCTTTATTCACTCAAATCTGACCTGGTCCACCTACCACTTTCAAAACATTTTTTTCTCCCTGCTGTCTGGACTTACAGTTTGCATAATGCAACACCTGCACATTTTGGATGCCCAGTGGCTGTAATGCATCCAACACAGGATACATATTCCTTACCCATGGCTCTGCCACAGAAATTTGGAGCAGTATCAGACCTTGCTGATTTATTAAGTCACTTGTGCCAGATACCTTTAAGGTGGTGTCTCGTACCCGTGCAAAGTGAAGTATTTTCGTTAAAAGTCAGCATAGCCAATGAATGGAAAGAATTGTGGTGACTTTGATGTACCTTAAATTAAATCCTACTTTTTCTTTTTATTCAGCAATATTCTAATTTGCATCTATCTGTAATTAAAAGATAGAAAATAAAAGTCTGTTTATTCAAACATAAAATATTTTTTTTACTTTATATCTCAGCATACAAAGGATAACTTATAATTTTAAAGTTTAAAATAGTAAAATCCACTGTATTCTTCATGTTGTCTTAATTTTTAAATAATCAAAAATCAGAATCTAATTTTTACTATAAGAGTCAAAAGTAGGTGCATGTTGAATAAACAAAGATATTATAAAACAGCTTTTCTTCAAAGATATTGTACAAAATATTGTGATTAGCTGATGCATCACCATACATTTTTATAATGGGACTGCACAATGGTAGATTAAACTTCAGATGCAGGCCATATCATAAGACAGGAACTTTAGCTACAAGCATCTTTTCAAACTCCTCTGTCCCAACATAATGAAATCTTAATGCCATTCAGTGCTACAGGCAACTAAAAATAAAACAAAAATCTCAACAGTAATCTATAAAATGTGGTTTTGAAAATGCATACCAATTCAAGATCCTGAACTGAATATTTCTTGCATCATAAAAGAGCAAAAGACATATACCACCAACAGCAATACTCAAGAACCTGATCCAGGAAAAGGACTCCACTTAACTCTGATGGGCTTTGGAAAGCAAACCATAATAGAAGGAGGAGTATCAAGACAGTAGGCGAATGAACTGCTATTCCATATGAATAAGAGGAGAGAAACTCTCTTTTGCAGAATTTTTTCCTCCAAGTCCAAACATCATATTCAGATTATGTTGATTATGTTATATTGATTATGTTACATTCATGTCAAGGTACCTACAACTTAACACAGTTTAATGTATTAATATATGTCTAAATATATTCACAAGATAAGAATAAAAGGCTGACAAGACAACTTACACTGCTACCAGGGGGACCAGGTAGACCACGAGCACCGGGGAAACCAGCAGCACCCTATAAGAGATCAATACTTTCAGTTGTCATTTTTCTTAAGTTTGGAAAAATGTGAACAAATTGATTTTTATATAACAGCTGACTTGGAATTGTATTTAGATTTGCTTAAAATACAAACTAAATGTCCTGGAACTGAACAAGATGTTAACAATATCTTAATTTTTATTTTGCCTTCAAGGGAAATATGTTCCTCAAAGGTAAATTAATGGGCTCTGTGAAATTTGGCAAGGGCAGCATTTATCTAATTACAGTTGAGATAAACCATTTTAGAGATTTGTGTCATTGAGCAAAAGCTATTTTGGCACCTTGCTTATATTAAAATCAATGTAATCGAAAACACTAAGCACCTCAACTTTAATTACTCTTTCTGGAACACTTTAATTATTCTTTATTTATGCAGATTTTAAAGCCACTGAAGGCCTTAGTTTTTGTTCACCTGATGGTTTTTATAATAGATAAAATCATTTATCAGTGATTAAGTCAAAGTGATACTCACAGGGCCTCCAGGAGATCCACGTTCTCCTTTTATTCCTTGAGGACCAGGTGGACCCTACATGGAACAAAACAGATAAAGCAAATTATTTGTTAAGTCAATTAAAATTATAGGAAGTGTCATTAAGTTTCAGGCAGTTCAAATGCTTACACTTGGGCCCAACCACCTTAAGGCTGAGGGAGAACTGAAGAAACCTCTCCTTTAGCAATGAGGAACAGGAATAACTTACTGGTGCACCAGGACCACCTTGTGGACCTGCAGCTCCTGGGGGTCCAGCCTCTCCTCTTAGACCAGGTGGGCCTCTTTCTCCTTTACCACCAGGCTCCCCATTTTGTCCCTGTAGAAAATTTGTGCCATTACATTATGACCCAAAAATACAGATGATATCATTGTCATAAGAAACCCTACTTTTTTGAAGGGAATTTAAATATAAAATTAAATGTGAATGCAGTTGAACTCTATTGGTCTACCAGTACAGGAAGGGAAACATAAAGAAATGTTGCTGTATGTATGACTGAGTACAGAAAGAGTATCAAATGTGTGTAACATGTACATTAAAGGAGTTACAGCAAGCCTTTCTGAGATGCAGATGGACTTAGAGAAACTAAACACTGACAATCACATTCAACTACTTTTGATTTATACTTACTGGAGCTCCAGGGAAGCCAGCAGGTCCAGGAAGACCTTGTTCTCCACGTTCACCCTGTAGAAAACAACATTAGTAATGGAAGATGTTAGAAAGATATGCTTCAGTCTATAAGTTAGAGAACACTCCCATAAACAGCACTTTAGTGTCTTTATCTTATCAGCTTCTGGAAGAAAACCAAAACAACCTAACCTTAGCTCCTGAAGTCTAAAAAGAACTGTTCAGGATTTATGCAATAATTTATCTAAAGTGTGACAAACTGATCTCAGTCACACCTGCAAAACCCTGAGCACAATCCAAGGTGTTGCCCAGATGCAACTGAGATCCAGAAGTGCTGTTTTACCAATCTGAAAACTAAATACAAGTATTTTTAAAAGTTTGGTTAACTGGAAGACAAGATGGAAACAACTATTTCTGCATACTTGCCTTGACCTATCAGTACAGCCCTCATACCGCTTTACAATGTTAAAAGCATTGATTTTCTGAAATCCTTAGTGCCTGTAAATCCCAAGTCAACAAGAGCCGAATGTTCTTAGTTTATTTTGAACTTGAGCCACATGTGTTCCTCACAGGATAGGTGCAACACAAATATCTATACCGTGATAAAATCGCAGTGGGAGAAAAGTACTATCACTTACAGGACCACCACGGGAACCCATTGGGCCTGGGGCACCTGCTGGACCAGTCTCTCCCTGTAAGGAACAAAAATGATTACTAGGTGTTTTTCTTCTTTCCATGAGACAGTCACTGGTGTGACTCTTTACCAGTATCAAGCACCGTTATGGGAGATGCTTTACCTTATCTCCAGGTGGGCCAGCAGGACCAGGAGGACCAATAGGACCTACATTACCCTAAACAATTAGAAAATAATATATTTTGCATCAAAATATAACAATGTTAATTCCTCCATTCTGTTCCATTTATGTTTCAGCTTAAAAAAACAGCTTAAAATATTTAAATGGAAGTAAGTCTACAATGCCAGGGTGCTGTAACACACAAATTTTGGAATGACACTCCAAGATCACACCATTTTGCAGCACAAAAGAACTCCAATTAATTGATTCTCTTTTTTTTCTTTCTTTATTTTTTTTTCCCCACCACATAAACCTAATCCGAACCTACCTGAAGTTAATAGGTCTTTTCAATGCCAGGCAGGTTACCCATTGCCCTAACTTTTCATATACATAACTGGTCCATGTTTCTTCAGTATATGCTCAACACCTCTTGACAGATTCCCTGGTTTTTTTCTTCTTTGAGAATTTAATGTGTACCTTATGGTTCAAAATTAATTTTTTATATTTCCTTCAACTCATGCAAGCTGCATTTCTGTATTTGTCATCCCTCATTATCTTGATGCATATGCTGCTTGCATGTACTCATTAGATACATGTATATATTTCTAGTGTCTATTTTGTGTTTATATGCTATGTAGATGTATAAATATATCACATATAGTAACTTGTAGAAGTATTCTCTAGGAAAATACTTACTATCATAATGTCATTTGTGCTTCATTATAACCAGCATTTCCCCCATCAATCAGCTAGACTTAGGAAGCTAGTATCATTTTTTCTACTTTTGTATTGCTGCTTTCCCTCCAAAGCATTGTCCCAATTAACTGTTTTTTTTTTTTTTTTTTTTAAAAAAAATCTTTTATATCTTTTCATAAAGTTGTAATAAAAAAAA